>MU130027.1:28988-189924 GCA_015039465.1 Phlegmacium glaucopus | reverse complement strand
GGGTTTGGACCCATGGACATGTACATCTAAACATTCTCTACATTTTGCAATTTTATTTGTCCAGAATGGTGAAGAAATGAGTAATCTGTGGGCCCACCATGGTAGATCAATAATTGATGTGAGCAAATTGAGTTGCCTAATTTGGACATATTCTAAATTTGACGAAGCAGGGCCACCATGCAGGAGGTGTAGCTAGGTCATTTCTCAACGGATTTTGATAAAACAAATTGCAAAAAATTCAGAAAAAAAAGAGCTACATGGCTCAAAGCATAAAATTGTTGAAAATACACAAGATTCCTTGTGACAGTTCCTAGAAGGATCTGAATATCCATACCCTTATCTTGTTCCTCATATCCTTCACTTAGGCCTCTTTGGCACTTGTAAGCTCATCCTTGATGAGGTTAGTAAGACTGGGGAGACATATTGCTGAGATGATGAGCAGGATTGGGAGGATGTGGATGATTGACATCAGAATGTATAAGATCTTGGTCATAATATTGCAAATTTCCCAGAATATTTCATTTATTTGGGGGTAATATTCAGGATTATTGTATTATATACACTATACTATGTATACTTTGCAAAAAAAATGGAGGGAAACAGTCAATAACTCAAGGAACTACAACTGTATCAGTAAATGTGACATCAATGGCTGTGTCACACAGTGTGACTGGGTCAGGCCGTTACCAGGGATTGTTCACCTCCAGTAACACATAGCTACCTGGATGTGTATCTAGAATAATGTGAGCTTGAAAGCCTGTCACATAAAGATCATGTGTTGTGCTTGCTTAAACACTCTGTCAAGCCTTCTTTTCTGAGAAGGCAATGGAATTGTCAGGCTCAAAATTTAAAAAATGCTTATTCCCATTGCTGATGATATTCAACAACCATCTCTAGACTTGCTTTGTCCTATGTTGATGCAATTTATATTGGAAAACCAAATACAAAATCTGAGATACATCTTGATTAGACAGACCTGTGGCATCCTCTCTGGCATCAAAATTCCCTGTTCCAGTCCAATTTTCCTGTCCAAAAATGAATACAAATTGCATTTAATATCTATATATATAATACATTGTTTCTTGTATTTTAAGAAATATGTACTGCTGGGGCCAGGTATTGACTGTAGTTCTGGGACTGGCAAGACCTCTGGCAACCCTCTCTGGCATCAGCCCATCAGGAAAAATGATTTTGGCCTTAGGTAGCCTTGGGTTATTTGCTAGTGTCACATCACTACCCAGGACACCCAGGACACCCTAGGACAGCATAGATAAAATTTTAGGGTGTCACACACTTGCTCAGGATACCTTTAGTGCATCCTGTGCATTGACCATCTGGATTAAATCATATCAGGAGGCCCTGGGAGTCCCTTAGAATTTATGAATTTTGCTAGACAATGTTTAACCACTGTGTCCAGGAATGTATTTTGCAATTTTCTCAATGAGGAGAGCTGCTATTAATATAATTTAAAACATATTCAGGGTCCTGAAACAATTCTCTACCATCTTTAAAAAATTTCCTTTTTTGGAATTTATGTAATCTACCCTACCCTGACCCTATGCTTGAAATCATGCTTATCTGTGATCATGTGACCAATGGTCTGTGCACCATCCAAAAGATATATAAACCACCCACAATTTTATTTTCTTATTTTCTACTTCCCCAGTATTATATATGTACTAGTATATTTATGTATCACTATTTTATTATTATTTTATTACTAGTATATATAATGTTTAGAATAATGTAATATAATTTTATTATTATTATTATTATTCTGTTGTGTGAGACTATTCAAATATCTGGTTTATATATGTTTTCTAGCATCAGATCCAAAGGGACTAAGGTTGCCTCAGGACACTCTCAGGTTGCCTCAGGTTGCTCTCAGGTTGCCACAGGACAGCCTGAGACTTTTTATACATAAGTAACTTGCACCCAGGGTGACCTCTTGACCTGAGTGCCCTGCGCTGCCTGGGGCACCCCAGGACATTTCAGGAAAGCCTAGGCAGAAGTCATTTCTCCTGATGCCTTCCCTATCACAGTCCAATTTTTATGCTCAAAAATGAATACAAAGTGCATTTCATATCCATAATACACTATTTCAGGTATTTTTAAAAATATGTACTGCTGGTACCAGGTATTGGGTCTGGTCCTGGAATCGGCATGACCTCCAGCACCTTCTCTGGGATCAGCCTCCTGTATCACAGTCCAATTTTCCTGCTCAAAAATGAGTACAAATTACATTTGATATCTATAATACACTGTTTCTCATATTTGAATAAATATGTACTGCTGGTGCTGGGTATTGAGTCTGGTCCCAGAACCAGCATGACCTCTGGCACCTTCTCTGGCATCAGTGTTCTCTATCACAGTCCAATTTTCCTGGCATATGAAGGTGCTGTAGGCATTCTGTGAATCCATATCTTTCAACACAGACAGTGTGTAGTTCCCAATATGGCACACTGTATTCACAGATCCACAGGGCCTCGTGAATCTGTATAATTTGACACACTGTAACTGTTCCTTGAATTGTATCATTTGGTACACTGTAGTATCCCTACCTGGCAAACTTGCACTCAACCACTGTGGCAAACCTATGAACTGCCAAATCAGGTTCAGAGTGGACTGGCAACAAACTTCTCACTTTCAATATATAGGTGGCAGATGCCAACACAGAAATGTTCTTCAACATAACCCAGCTTCCCTCAGCTCATGTGTCTGATACAATTCTTGACAACACAGTGAAGCTGGATGAAGATTTACAAAAAGACAACCAACTATTCTTCTGGTATCTGGGATTGGTAGAGAAGCCTCAATCTCCGGAAACTGACATTGACAATTTTTCTGCCTTCATTTTGTGCCTTTTGAACTACAATGACGAACTTGAAGATTGTGTAATCTGCCAGAGGCCAGAGCTTTCCTTTACTATGGCTGGGCAGAATGTCAATGCCAAAAGTGGTCTGTGCATGAGGGATGAAAACAATTACCTCCTCCTCATTCAAGAAGACAAGGTAAGCTTCAGACCATGTTGAAACTAATCATTTATGTCGCCAACACAATCCTCTGGTCACTTGATGATCCTGAGCCCCAACTTATTTCCAAGGCCATTGCTGCCTTCTATCAAAACAATCTTTGTCACAGGAGTGGAGGTCAACACAAGCTAGATTCTAAATACATACCTGCCATGACAATGGTTGGGTCTGCCCCAATCTTTTATTGCATCCAGGTCACAACAACACTTCTCAATGCATTGATGACCACCACCTACATAGCAGAAGAGATTGTTGTTCTAAGGTACATCCCAACTGGTCCTGAACTCTGAAACATACAGGGACCTCAGAATGCAGCTGTTAGCCAATCAATGTATCATCCCCACCAGGAAAAATGATTTTGGCCCTAGGTAGCCTTGGGTAATTTGTTAGTATCACATCACTACTCAGGACATCCCAGGACATCCCAGGACACCCCAGGACACCCCAGGACATCCTAGAGCAGCACAGGTAAAATTTGAGTGTTACACACTTATCCAAGGACACCTCAGGACAACCTAGGACAGCATAGATAAAGTTTTGAGTGTCACCCATTTTCTCAGGACACCTTTAGTGTATCCTGGTGCATTGACCATCTGGATTAAATCACATCAGGAGGCCCTGGGAGTCCCTTAGAATTTATGAATTTTGCTAGAAAATCTTTAACCGCCACATCCAGGAAAGTATTTTGCAGTTTTCTCAATAAGGAGAGCTGCTATTAATATAATTTAAACATATTCAGGGTCCTGAAACAATTCTCTACCATCTTTAAAAAAATTCCTTTTTTGGAATTTATGTAATCTACCCTGACCCAGCACCATATGCTCAAAATCATGCTTATCTGTGATCATGTGACCAATGGTCTGTACACCATCCAAAAGATATATAAACCACCCACAATTTTGTTTTCTTATTTCCTACTTCCCCAGTACTATTATACTAGTATATTTATGTATCACTATTTTATTATTATTTTATTACTAGTATATATGATGTTTAGAATAATTGAATATAATTTTATTATTATTATTATTATTATTCTGTTGTGTGAGACCACTCAAATATCTGGTTTATATGTTTTCTAGCATCAGATCCAAAGGGACTAAGGCTGCCTCAGGATGCTCTCAGGTTGCCTCAGGACACTCTCAGGTTGCCTCAGGTTGCCCCAGGACAGCCTAAGACTTTTCATACATAGGTAACTTGTACCCCAGGGCGACCTCTTGACCTGAGCGCCCTGAGCTGCTTGGGGCACCCCAGGACATTTCAGGACAGCCTAGGGCAGAAGTCATTTTTCCTGATGCCTGCAATGCTTTGAAGCTTTAAAATCACTTCTTGTATGTCTCTTTTCATTACTCCAGGGGATCAACATAGCTCATCAATATTGACATATATCAGTAAATCTGGAGAATTTGTATGATGGGTTACAAGGTCATAAAACTCAATGAGACTTTCAAAAATGCCTGTAACACCAGATAATATTGTGAACTGGATCATAATACCATACAATGCTATATGCAGGACTAGAATTTTTCACTATGGCAGCCCACAATGGGTATATACTACAATGAAAACAAAATGCCTTTAACTAAGATAATTTTGTCCCATTATCAGTCCCATTATCAGTAGATAAAGACACTTATCTAGGCTATTCCTCCTGGAAGTTCCAGACAATATGAACAGAGGGGTTGATTACCACCTCTGAGCCTGGGACCCTGTTGTTGGGTTTTATGTCATGGTCTCTGCTGGTGGCAGGTTTGCAACAGTAATGACTGTGCACAGTGGGCCCCAGTCCCAGTCTCATTTGTGTTTGTGCTCTCCATCTCAGTCAGGTAGGGAAGTTACATTGTAGTGTATGATATGGTACAGAGAAGGCACCAGTTGCAGACTGGTTAAGACTAGGACTGGTCTTAGGACCAAAAAAAACCAATGTTAACTGGTCTTAAGCGGTCCAGTCTGGTTTTTTGAGATCCTAGGATTGAGGTGGACTGGTTACAGTCTTAGTTAAAAGTCCTGAGGGTCAAAAAACCGGACTGGACTGGACTTTCAAGCACTAATACCAAGGTGACATGCCTGGTGCCTATGTGATTCAGAGCTCAGGCTTCCTAATATCTTACATTTTTATAATTTAAATAATGTAAAATGATTAAATAGAAATAAAACACATTCCATTTTTGTTTTCCTTGGCACACTTTGCCACCATCAATATTCAACTCCAGTGCACCTAAACAGAGATTCTGTATGTGACAGTTGCTGGGGTGATTGGGGTGTAATGGGATAGTGATTTGTCCCAAGTGTACACACAAGATGTGCACCAATACATAGTACCAATGGACTTTTTGTCACTGCTGCCAGGCAGCACATCAGCTGACTTTGAAATGAAATCACCACAAAGTCCGAGGACATTTCAAAATCCGACCGTCTAAACCTGCACAATTAGATGCCAACCCGTTTTTTTGGTGCTCCAGTTTGGTATAAGACCAAGTTCTCAATAATGAGAACTCAGAATGCTTTTCCTGCAGTTCATTTACTGTGGTGTACACAATTAGTGAGGCTTCTGTCAGGGGATACTATGTATGCTGAGACTGATTGTGTCCCCCTCATTGCTGTGCTAATCAATTTTGCTATCATTTCTGTGATAGCCTCTGTAGTATTCTTTTGAAGTATGTCACTTATTAAGAATGCCAAAGCTCTAAGTGCTTCCAATGCATGTTTGAGTGTTTTTGTATTCCAAGATAAAGGCATGGCTATTGTGCTCAAAGTTTCCATTGACAGTTCCATGTCCTCATATTTGACTTCTTCATTGATCAAGAAATTCTTGGCTGAACAGGTGTCTTTGACTTCTGAGTCTGACACTTTAGGCAGGTTGTCATGTGTTTTGTCTGCACCAGCTGTGGTGGCCCTGGTGACTCATATGTTTGCCCCTAGAGGCATAAGGGGCATTGTTAAATACTTTGTGATGGTGTATGTCAAATATATGTCTGCTTGATTATATTCCTACTCTACTTTGATGCTATGCAAATGTCTTTGAGACCATCTTTTCCAGCTCACAAGGAGCATGGGAAAGTTTGGTAAAGTGATGGTAGTAGATCAAGGTCAAGTCTGTTTATCTGGTTAACTACCAACTGTCCTAAGCCTCCCATTTATTGTTGCTCTTGGCAGAATAACCTGTCATTCACCTCACCAAATTTTAACATAATGCAATTAGCACATTCATGATCACAGGACAGTCACATATGTGAAATAGGAGATCAACATCACTTGAGGGTGAGTGTTGAAGTGTGAGCTTTAACTCATTAATCTTGTTTTAGGTATTTTGTCTTTTATCTCTTACCATGTTGCTTTTATCTATTATATGCATTACAATAAATATTACATAGTCACACTCTGTTTAGTCATACATTGTTTTTATCACAAGTCTCAACTTTGTTGAGACTTGAGTAGAGTCACTTATTCATTTGCCACATTAGCTGACAGTAACCTAGACTCATACAAAATAAAGATGCAAGTCATAGTTGTCATTCACTTGTTATGTTCCCTGTATTACCTGCTATGGCTGTCTAGAAGAGTTGATGCAGTAAATTGGTCAGGCTCCTTTTTATCAAATTCAATTCATTCACCCTTTGGTCACTAGTAATGCAACTTTTCAATGCCTTCATACTTTATTTTTCTGATAACTACCATATATCTGTCTTACATTCTGTACATTTCAAATTCATCCCTTTTCAGTCCACTGCACAAGATCATGTTGCTGTGAAAAGGAACCATAACCAAGATCTGCAGACTGCCATAAGTTTATGAAGCTAACTTTTAAACTATAGTTGAGAGAAAACATTGAGCAATGGAGTAAAAATGTAGAATACAATATAAGGGGAATACATACCTCTAGAAGTAAGATCTCTCCTGTCCCATATCCAAGGCATATTTTAGACAAGTAATAGCTGACAGATGTTGGGTTATGGAAAGGGGATGGAATCCAAATTTTATGGTTCATGGTGTGGAATATCATGTCTTGATGTATATCAAGGAATGATAGCTGAAATGAGGGACGAAGTCTGCTATTAGAATAATGATGAATATAAACACCATCAGGAATTGATGATAAACCAGGTAATTGACTATCATTAGATATAGATGGAAGAGGCATATCCCCATTCAGCTCTGACTCACACTCTCCTGTGGCTGTGTTCCAGATCCGTGCAGTGTTATCCAAAGATGTGGACACAATATGCATACCATCAGGAGAGAAAACAGCAGAGTTGACACATTTTGAATGTCCTTTCAGCTCTGCTTCACACTTTCCTGTGGCTGTATTCCAGATCTGGGCAGTGTTATCTAAAGATGCAGACACAATATGCATGCCATCAGGAGAGAAGACAGCAGAGTTGACAATTTTTGAATGTCCTTTCAGCTCTGACTCACACTCTCCTGTGGCTGTATTCCATATCCGTGCAGTGTTATCCTCAGATGCAGACACAATATAGACACCATCAGGAGAGAAGACAGCAGAGTGGACCCATTCTGAATGTCCTTTCAGCTCTGCCTCACACTCTCCTGTGGCCACATTCCAGATCCGTGCAGTGTTATCCCCAGATGTAGACACAATATGTGTACCATCAGGAGAGAAGACAGCAGAATAGACCCAACTTGAATGTCCTTTCAGCTCTGCCTCACACTCTCCTGTGGCTGTATTCCAGATCCGCACAGTCTGATCAAAAGATGCAGACACAATATGGATACCATCAGGAGAGAACACAGCAGAGTTGACAGATGCTGAATGTCCTTTCAACTCTGCCTCACACTCTCCTGTGGCTGTATTCCAGATCTGTGCAGTGTTATCATCAGATGCAGATACAATATGCATACCATCAGGAGAAAAGACAGCAGAGCAGACCCTTCCCAAATGTCCTTTCAGCTCTGCCTCACACTCTTCTGTGGCTGGATTCCAGATCTGTGCAGTCATATCTTGAGATGCAGACACAATATGGATACCATCAGGAGAGAACACAGCAGAGTAGACAGATTGTGAATGTCCTTTCAGCTCTGTCTCACACTCTCCTGTGGCTGTATTCCAGATCCGTGCAGTGTTATCTGAAGATGCAGACACAATATACATGCCATCAGGAGAGAAGACAGCAGAGTTGAGATATCCTGAATGCCCATTCAGCTCTGCCTCACACTCTCCTGTGGCTGTATTCCAGATCCGTGCAGTCCAATCAAAAGATGCAGACACAATATGCATACCATCAGGAGAGAAGACAGCAGAGCTGACCCCTCCTAAATGTCCTTTCAGTTCTGCCTCACACTGTCCTGTGGCTGTATTCCAGATCCGCACAGTCTCATCCTCAGATGCAGATACAATATGCATACCATCAGGAGAGAAAACAGCAGAGCTAATGGGTTCTGAATGTCCTTTCAACTCTGCCTCACACTCTCCTGTGGCTGTATTCCAGATCCATGCAGTCTTATCATGAGATGCAGACACAATATGGATACCATCAGGAGAGAACACAGCAGGGCCAACCCATCCTGAATGACCTTTCAACTCTGCCTCACACTCTCCTGTGGCTGTATTCCAGACCCGTGCAGTGTTATCTGAAGATGCAGATACAATATGCATGCCATCAGGAGAGAAGGCAGCAGAGTTGACATGTCCTGAATGTCCTTTCAGCTCTGCCTCACAGTCTCCTGTGGCTGTATTCCATATCCGTGCAGTCCAATCAAAAGATGCAGACACAATATGCATACCATCAGGAGAGAAGTCAGCAGATCTGACCCCTCCTGAATGTCCCTTTAGCTCTGCCTCACACTCCCCTGTGGCTGTATTCCAGATCCATACAGAGTTATCATCAGATGCAGACACAATATGCCTACCATCAGGAGAGAACACAGCAGAGCTGACAGATGCTGGATGCCTTAGAACTGCTTCAGTCAGGCTCCATGTTTTTCTCCTTCCAAAGCAGAGTTTCCATGGACAATCCATCCTACCTCCATATGCTTTCCAAATATGTGATTTCTCTGGCAGCCAAGTTAATGCTGAAGGACATCCTTCAAGACTGTTGTTTTTAATAAATTCATAATTTTCCTTTAGGAATCTTTCAGCATCAATCACTGTCATCTTCAACAGCTTCTTGACCTATTTTCTGTTATAAGTGAAATTCATCTGCAGAAATGTGATCACTTACATTTGCTGAATGTCCTAGCTCATGCAGTGAATGCATTGCTATTCCCAACTTGCCTAAAATACTCAAACAATCCATCCATCGCAGAAGATGTCTTTGGAAAAAATTCTTCAATTCATCTATTTCATTATTGTTGTCTGCATATGTGAAATGTGAAACCCAGCTACCACAAGCATATGCAAGAGATTCAGGAATATCTCCACATCTCCTCTCTGCCAAGTAAGATACCCTTTCTTCCTCTGACCATTCTTTCTCCATCAATGACAGACACTGAAATGCCAAATGCTTATGTGAAATGCATGGGTCAAGGTAATACTTTGAGGAAAGAATTTGATTACTGATAAAATCATAGAAGGAAGCATGAAATGTTGAGATAGGCATATCAGAGTCTTGAGATGGTATATATATCAAGGAATGAAGAGAAGAAAGGGCAGCCACAGTGTATGCTATGGGCATTTCCATCAAAGCACTGATGGCAGCCATGGAAAGAGGATTATAGACATATACAACAGCTGTGAGAACCATGTCTATATTTTTCCTCTCCTTTTTATTTGTAAATGCATAGGCAGCATCCAAAATTCTTTCATAAAGAATATCCAGTGGATGAGTGACACCAGATGTTGCTTCCAATGTCATATCAACCACATCTGAAAGACGCTGAGGCATGCTAGAACTGCCCTTCTGAGTAATATATTTGCAAACAGTTGCTGCATAAATGAACAAGGTCCCAGACATATTGACAAGCCTTTCAAGTTCAGCCTGAGGAGGCCAATTATGCCTATTGTGCTTCACTCGACCAAGCAAGCAAGCTTTAATATAAAGCTCAATATCAGCCTTGACAATCTCTTTTTCAACCTCATGGAGGATGAAGTTGGAATGATTCCAAGAATAATCAAAAGTCTCCTTGAGCACTATCTCTGGACGACTAGTAATTAAGAACTTCACTAGAAGAGATTTACTGTGCTTTGAGATCACAGAAAGTAACTCAGCCACAAGGGACTGGTCAGAGCACTCATCTAGAGCATCAAGAACAACAACTGGGATGATTCCTCCCCTTATACTATCCTTATATGCAGTGAGTGGTCTGACCACGAAATTCAAGAATTGTTTGGTAATCCTCCAAGATGTGCAGTCAGTACTTGGATCCGCTTTTACTACATCCAAGATAAGTTGGGGCAGAGAAGGGAAATACTTAGCCAACTGAAGGGAGATGGTGGGGATGATGCAATGAACATCACTGGTATCAGACCGGAGATGAGAAGAGAAGAAGGTACCACCAAGGGAACCCATTTCACGGAGAATTTCACTGAAAGAGTAAGCAATTGTCGTTTTGCCGGTTCCAGCCATCCCGTTGAGCCAATATACCTTTGTAGTCGTGTCATCACTGGCCCACACTCGCAGTGAATCGAGGATAGCCTTGCGAGTGTTCTCCGTACATGCGTTGCGTGGAATTGCTGCGTCGTATTCCGCAAACTGAGCACGTGGCAAGAGCTTCTCATGAAGTAGCGCATCCTATGAACTAGTTATTCAGCGCAGATCATCTCACTCCAAAGATTATATTGCCTACTATGATTCGAGAGTTGGATTGTTCATCTCCATCAGCGTTGGCTGGCACATGCATGTGGATCTGAGTCATCTGACACGAAGATAGAACTGTCAGTACACAGATTGGTTTTTGTACAGATGGAATGATGCTTACAGTGTTGGCCATGTTAATCGTTGAGTGATGCAGGCGTACGTCGTGAGCCCCTTGGAAGGCAGACATTGGAGCCATATCCTAAACGAGGAGCCATTAATAACAAGAGTCGTGAACGCAACGCGGACGCTGACCGTAGATGAAGTTTTTGGTCGTCGGCTACTAGCAGAACCAAGTTGCCTGGGCACAATAGATATCGGTGCTGAAACTGGTACGGAATTTGCGAGGGACACAGCGCCTGGTTCCGTGGTCATGACCGCTGTAGCAACGCGATCGACGCTGACCACAGGGACCATATTAAGCGGCAAGTAGCTTAGAAAGATGAGCAGATTAAGTAAATAATGAAGCAAATAGGGAATTCTGCTGCTCACCTTGTTCCAGCGTCTGTTGTTGCTATACGCTTATCAGAGCTTGGATCCACGTCGATCGACAATGGTGTGGATGGGCGTGACAAAGGAGAGAATTTCCCTTTGACATATCGAATAGCTTTGGTTATGCGATTGTTCTTAGATTGTCTTTCGCTCGACATGATGATGATGGTCAAAAGAGAGCGCTATGTTCTTCCCACGGTAGGGGTACAATAACAAGTAAAATCGCTATTCCTCATTAACTAACAAATGTTATGTAATGACTTCTCAAGAACGTCCTTTGCTGGTCTCGCTACTTCCCATTCCTACCTGCAGGTCACCTCGCTTTGATGCCACATAGCAGGTAGGCATCGTCGCCGTACTGATGCGAAGGTTGAGACAAGTACCATAGAGGCTGGTACTCAGGAATCATAATGCTAGTAACGTTCAAGTTCATGTCATTGCTGTGTCATTGACTAAAATAATGTGATCTTGTTGGTGAGTTGTGGTTGAAATAAGGGAGGAATTTCGGAGTTGCCAGCTAATACCTATCAATGGGGCCTTGGTTTTCACGTTGATAGTAAAACAATGACTTAACAGAAACTCTCGTGTCGTCGACCAGCGATTAGTATTGAGCCCTCAATATTTCCTTCTCATGCCCGTAACGACGCAAAGCTGATGTTAGTTAGTCATTCTAGACAAAGAAAAAAGTAGACCACCGTCAGACCAGGGTGCAGTACGAGCCAGTATGGTTTTGATATCTCATACTAAACGATGGTCATTATTTGGGGGGGCATTACTTCTACCCAAACTGTTGCTGCGGATGCGGAGTCGTTGTAGTACTTGCTAGTCCAGCCGGCGGTGCTTCAGAATGACAGCATTTGAGATGGCGTCGACGATAATTTGGTAGTGGGTAGAAATGTCGTTGGCTAGCATAGTTTTCAATGTGAACCCGCTCATTGGGCTTGAGTCGAGTTGTGTCGCGGATGAGATAACGGTGGAATCAGGACATGACAATTGACGTTGACGTTGATTATGGTATTGACTTGGAGAATGGTTGAGATGTATTAGTAGCACCATTATTGCCAGTTGACGAGGCTCAACAGACCCTAGAACATTGCCTACAGTGCGGCGCATAGCTCGTACGTTGTCACTGGTATATCTTTGAGTACACACGATGGGTAGCCATAGTATGATCTTCCAGCTAGTGATGGTAATGGTAATAATATAAGTTCGAAAGTGCAAACCTGACTTACCGCCAACCTTCAAAACCGAGGTCACAGTATCGCACTATTCATTGACACTGACCTTAGGGTTTGTTGCTCCATACTGAATGTTATCTATCTTCAAATTTTTACTTCTGGTAAATATTTCACCGCCTTCAAAATAGAAGAGAAATTAATCATTTCATCAAAACATTAGTATCCTTTCGACTGGTACATGACTTTCATTACCCTTAAAGAAAGAAAAGAAAAACGCCTTGAAAATATTGTGCGGAGAGTAATGCCCGCATCACTTGCCCATGTGAATGAAAGGAACCCAACGGCGGAAAGAAACATTCCGGGAACGCAATTTCTTAACCGCAACGTCAAGTGCTCGAGCAGACTTTGTGACGTCAGGTTCCAGAGCAGGCTTCCCATTCAGACCTCGGAACAGTTCTTCGTAAAAGGCATCCGCCATGGTAGGTCCGTCTTTGTCCATCATTTTCCTAATGTAATAATCGTACAAGAAATTAAGCTCCAGGAAGCGACACCATAAAACAAACTTACCACATAGTCGCAATAACCCGACGGAATCCAGAAAAGAGCAAACTTGCACCTAAGCTCATTGCCTCATCTGGAAGGTTTTCATCGCCCTTCCCTGTCTCACAAGCGCAGAGGAAGGCTAGTGATCCATTTGGAATTGTCTCCTTCATGATTCTCGAGACTCGGAGTAACCCATCATCGAGTTTAAGACCACTATCAAGTGGGTTAAATCGGTCTTGGATCCCGTGGCATGCGAAGTGAACTATGGAAGCATTTGAAAGAGAAGAGGCAACTGCTTCGATCTTAGCAGGTACGTTGGGAACCCCGAATTTGATGAGCGTGTCGCTAGATATGTGTCGTTCAATGTTTGTTAGTTCGATTTTCGTCGAAGGCAGCTCAGTGGATTGGATGACCACTGTCATCTTGAATTCTTTGGTTGACAGAGCAGGATCGTGAGTAAGCAACGCGCCTATGGTCGGTATATAGGACGAGATGATATAATCGGAAGCACATTCAATAGGTGACTTGATATCATAGCAACCAGCAGCATGGATAGGAAGGAAAGTGAAGACTCCAGTTGGGCACCATTGCAACATGGGCAGTTCTCCCGAATAGGATTTCTACGAGTACGTGAGTTGGGTTGATGGTTTGGTGCGAGTGAAATAACTCACCTCGATTTTGAGAAAATTGATAACCGGCTTTACCACTTCATCCCACAAAATCCTCAAAACATGTTTGAAAACATCATCCGACAGTACCAGTTTATTACTCTCACGCTTTGGCATGCGGGTTTCTCCCGGAAGAGCAGTTACTTCTTCTATAATGCTTTCAACAGGAGAGAGGGAGACCCTTGGTTGTGAGACAGCGTTTCGTACAAGTCGAACGAGGTTCTGCAACCTGCGAGTGGGTAAACTTGGGAGATCAATGTGATGAATGCTAGTTGACATCAGGATGAGGCAGTGGCTACCATCGTCATTCGCCACTAGAATGACCACGGGGTATTCCGAGGCAGCAGTTTGTAGCGCTGACAAACGGCGGGGTCGTAGAAAGTCCTCAAATCCCTTCAATTTTCTGACTTCATCGATACCGTTCGCCCATTCTTCGTTGAGGCGATTCAATCGGGACGCTTCTTGATCTAGCGATAATTTCTTCCGATTGTCTGAAATATTGGCCAAGATATCACGATGGGAGCCAAGCTCTAGGGCAGTTCCAATATCTCGTAGCCTATCTGCGAGTTGTGGTTCAATATGGTGGAGCTGGTCAAAAGGAGAGCGGAGTGAGAGGGATTGTGACCAAAAAATACTTCGTCCTGCCTCTAGAAACTCTATCGCCTTGACCAAATTTCCAGTTCGAATAGCACATCTCGATGCATCCCGTGCTAAACCATCGCTGCTGGTGCTCAATGCTTCCTGGCGTGATTGTATATCGAAGCTCAGAGTAGCCAGTTGGGGTAAAGCCTGCAAGGCAGCCTCATAAGCGTCGATTGCACAAATATGCTGGTAGTTATCTGCATGACGTATCCATGATTTTGCAATGAGGAGACGTCTAGATGGCGATTGAGAGAGACATTGTGTAGCATCTGAGAATGAAGACATGGCTTGCTCCAAAAAATCTGAATTTCTGTCAGTCGAGTGAGCTTGAACAAGGGCATTTGCTAAGGCAAAGAGGGAACTGGATCGATCTGGATGGGGTGAAGGTCGGAGCTTGAGAGCTTGTCGGTAGAGAGAAATGGCTTCATTGAGGTCACTTATTGGGCTTCCTCGCTTAAATCTGGTCGACAGTGCATTGGCAAGATTGTTGAGAGAGCCGGATCGATCAGGATGGGGTGGAGCTTGGAGCTTGAGAGCTTGTTGGTGGAGAGAAATGGCTTCATCAAGATCACTTCTCTGACCTCCTTTCCTGAATCGGGTCGACAGTGCAGAAGCGAGATTATTGAGGGAGCTGGATTGAAGGGCATGGGGTGAAGGTCGGAGTTTGAGAGCCTGTCGGTGGAGAGAAATCGTTTCATCAAGATCTCTTCTCTCGCCTCCCTGCTCAAATCGGGTTGACAGTGAATTTGCAAGATTATTGAGGGCGCTGGATCGATCAGGATGGGGTGATGGAAAGAGCTCAAGAGCTTTTCGGTGGAGAGAGATGGCTTCGTCAAGATCACGTCTCTGGCCTCCTTGATGAAATCTGGTCAATAGTGTGGAAGCAAGATTATTGAGGATGCCAGATTGGTATGGATGTGGTGAAGGTAGGTGCTCAAGAGCTTGTCGGTGGAGAGAAATGGTTTCATCAAGATCACTTCTCTGACCTCCTTGCTCAAATCGAGTGAACAGCACAGAAGCAAGATTGCTGAGGGAAGTAGATCGATCAGGATGAGGTGCAGGTCGGAGCTTGAGAGCTTGTCTGTGGAGAGAAATGGCTTCATCAAGATCGCTTTTCTGGCCTCCCTGCTGAAAGAAGGTCCATAGTGAGTTTGCGAGATTGTTGAGGGTGGTAGATCGATCAGGATGGGGTGAAGGCCTGAGCTCGAGAGCTTGTCTGTAAAGAGAAATAGTTTCAATAAGATCACTTCTCTGGCCTCCTTGCTGAAATCGGGTTGACACTGCAGAAGCGAGATTATTGAGGGAACTAGACCGATCTGGATGGGGTGAAGGTCGGAGCTCAAGAGCTTGTCGGTGGAGAGAAATGGATTTATCAAGATCACTTCTCTGGCCTCCTTGCTGAAATCGGGTCGACAATGCATTTGCAAGATTGTTGAGGGAGCTGGGTCGACCAGGATGGGGTGGAGGTTGGAGGTTGAGAGCTTGTTGGTGGAGAGAAATGGCTTCATCAATATCACTTCTCTGGCCTCCTTGCTGAAATCTGGTCAACAACGTAGATGCAAGATTATTGAGGGAGGCAGATCGATAGGGATGGGACAATGGGAAGAGCTTGAGAGCTTGTTGGTAGAGAGAAATGGCTTCGTCGAGATCACTTCTCTGTCCCCCTTTCTCACACCGGGTTGACAGCACATTGGCAAGATCATTTAAAGCAGCAGCATAACTCTGACTGTGGTCAGGCAGCTCTGCAATTCCCTTACGAAAAAGTGCTACCGCAGTGTTTAAATCAGCTATGTTGCCTGACTTGTGAAACTGATGTCGAAACCTGTTCGCAAATTCAAGCAATGCCGGGACACCTCCGGCCGCTTCAGTCTCTTGAGGATTTGCATATGTAAAACACGCGAACGCCCTCTTGAGATCGAGCATGTCCCCCGTGAAGTCAAACCTTGCTGCTAATATACAGCAAATCCGACAGAGTGTCTTTAACTGCTGCCAATCTCTCTCCGCGCAACATTTAGCCGCATCTTCTAGACAAGAGATTGCATCGTTCAGGTCCGCTATAGTGCCGGAATAGTGAAACCGAGCGTACAGTCCCTCAGCGATAGTCGTCAACGCAGCGAACCGCTTGAGATGTGCGTCGGGAAGATACAAAAGGGATCTTTGTAGAAGCTGAACAATAGTGTTTATGATGTCAAGATCGGTTGACTTGTGGAAATCAGCAAGAAATCCTCTCGACATTTGCGTCAGGTCGTGAGTATCAACGCTGTACCAGTCGCGGAAAGTGGAACTCGACTGCATCTTCTGTGAATAAATAGTTCTTTCTTTGAACGTAAATGCTACTTACTCCACATGTACCTTGAACATTTCCCAACGACTCCATTATTTGTTGACGAAGTGTAAGGGATTCTGCTAGATCGTGTATATGATTGGTGTACATGAATCTAACGCCCAATGCAGAGGCGAGATCACGCATAGAATCGGTGTGAAGTGGGTGAGTCGTTGGATGGCGATCGAGAACTTGACGGAATAGAAACACAACATTGTTGATATTCGCAAGGGATAGCGCTGCCTTGCATTCTGTCATGAGTGCGATGGCAACATCGATGTTTTCATCAATGTTTTCATTGTCTTCTTGACCTTCGACCAGATCCTGCAATGCAAAAGCAATCATAATCATGATATTTCAAGATGACTTTATATTGCCCACATCTGTTGCAAAGGTTCTTCCATCGGTTTCTGCTGTAGATTCAGTCGGACCGCTCTTCATTGCCTAGACTTAATTAGATCGTCATGCATTAATTATGATAATCGACGTACTAGAGAGTCGCAGTTCTCTTGGGCGGCCAAATCTATATTGTAATTGTCGCCAGTTGACATCTGTCGCTTGTGAATCGTTAAAAATGACGTAGAACTGGTGCTGGAAATGCATGATGCAAACCTGATCTTCCGAGATATGAGAAGCAGGCTGTCTGTAGGGACGAGATATTGAATTATGAATTCGGTCAGAAGGTGTGTCGGGAGAGGATGATTTTGAATCTGGCATACCTGAGTGTTGTCGAAGTCGATTACGACCTTGTCAATGGGAGAATGAGTCAAAGTAAGCCAGGAAGCTTGAAGGTTGTATATAAAGGTGATGAAGTGCTTAGCGTACAGCTTTCGTGCTAAAGATAAATGCTTCCAACACCATGCACGCAGCATGTTAGCCTCATGGAGTCCACCAATATGCAACTGAGCGGTGCTGCAAGTACCGTTGTTGAGGTTTATAAGGGAAGAAAACCATGCAGTAAGTGTGTTGTGCGGTGGCGCATGCGATCTGTGAGGCTGACTTCCGAGAGGTGGCCAGTTCTAATACCTGCCACTGTTTGCCACTCCATTAAATCTCAATACCAACCAAAAACTGGTAGCGCCGCCACATACAGGTAAAGCGTATGCCACGAATTTATCATACTTTGAGCATGCTGTTGAGGATTGAAAATAGCGCCTTGAAGCCTTTACTTTCATCACAAAAGCTGTATGCTGAATATTTCATCGCAAATACTCTTGAGTTGGAAGCGTTGAAATTAATGTCCGGTTACACTGCTTTGCACGGCAATCGCATAAATTGATGCGGAGACAAGAGCGGTATTGAATTCATCGTGGCGCTCTCCTGTATCCGGCTTTGGGCATATTACTGCTCCAGCTTGGGTCGCGTGTACTGATATTTCCAAAGATTTGCTGTTCCAAATTCACGCTATTCCTACCTGCAGGTCACCTCGCTTTGGCCACATAATAGGTAGGCATCGTCACCGCATTGATACGAAGGTTGAGAGACAAGTACATCGAGGCTGGTAGTCAGTAACCATAATACAAGTAACGTTCATGTCATTGGCTAAAATAATGTGATCTTGTTGGTGAGTTGTGGTTGAAATAAGAGTTGCCAGCTAATACCTATCAATGGCGTTGGTTTTCACGTTGATAGAAAAATAATGACTTACAGAAACTCTCGTGTCGTCGACCAGCGATTAGTATCGAGCCCTCAATATTTCCTTCTCCTGCTAACGACGTAAAGCTGAGGTTAGTTAGTCATGCTAGGTAAAAGAACAAGTAGACCACCGTGAGACCAGGGTGCAGTACGAGCCAGTATAGTTTTGATGTCTCGTAACTAGACGATGGTCATTATTTGGGGGCATTACTTCTACCCAAACTGTCGCTGCGGAGGCGGAGTCGTTGTAGTATTTTGCCAGTTCAGCGGGGGTGTTTCAGAACGACGACATATGACGGAGGGTGATGTTTAGGCGGCGTCGACAATAATTTGGTAGTGGGTAGAAATCTCGTTGGCCAACATAGTTTTCTCAGTGAACCCGCTCATTGGGGTTGAGTTGTGTTGTGTCGCGGATGAGATAACGGGGAAATTTGGACTTGATAATTGACATTGACGCTGGTTATGATATTGACTTGGAGAATGATTGAGATGTACTAGTAGCACCATTGTTGCCAGTTGACAGAAAGGTTCAACAAACCCTAGAACAGTGCTACAGTGCGGCGCATAGGCTCCTAAATTGTCACTGGTATATCTTGAGTATATACGATGGTGTAGCCATAATATGACTTCCAGCTAGTGATGGCAGTGGTAACAATATAAGGGTATCCATAAGGAGGAGATCGTTTGGTGGTATTTTCAAGGTGGGTGGTTTGGTTGAACAGCGCGAGCCGACCGGCATGTTCAGCTCTTGGCAACCGTTCACACCAAGGCATACAAGTTAACCTTCACTGTAGCCTCTTCAGCTGCCCCAACCCACACTCGTTGCTTCAAGTCCACTCTTTTTGAATAGATTTCCAACTTTTAAAATAATGATACAACCCTTACTCGTCATTGTGCTCCCTGCACTACTCGCCGTGCTCGCCGGAACAGTTGACGCGACAAATTGGTCAGGATCCTTTTTCTATCAATCTAATTTATTCAACCTTTTGGTCTCTAGCAATGCAACCACACCGTGCCCTGCCTCTGCTCCCTGCTGTAGTGCGTTTGTGTACCCCCTTCGGGCCTGGTGTTGGAACTAAATTCTCTGATTCAATCAAGGCGAATTTGGTTTTTGCGGAACAGACTATGTGTGTGTGCCCCAATTGTTATTTCGTGCAGTATCGTGATCTTTTTGTTAAATTACACCTAGTTCTGCCTTGGTGGTTGTAATCCTTTTGCATCAAACTCGCTCGATTCCTGCAAGCCGAGCCCGATATGTCAAGACGCTACGGTGCGTGCACAACTGTCTTGTTTCACCGTATCTAAACTAGCTCCCTTGTGCAGCATACATTCGCGGACCAATCTCGTATCTTGTCAAATAACACTCTTTTTAATGGGAATGCCTCTGCATATGGTTGTCTAGTCTGTCATCATTTTGTTTTCGGACACTTTTTTGACAGCTGCCTCTTTTTTGTTTCTTCTTGCAGATTGGGTCGTCAGTCAAGGAAGCGCCATCAACAGTGATGGAGATCTCGGACTTATCCTCACCCAGACCAATGGCGGTACCCGACTCTCTTCCACTCGCTATGTATATTACGGGACTATCACTGCTAAACGTATACCCCTTCAGTCCTATTATTCTCAGCCGTTAACTTACCATCGTATTTATAGTCAAGACCAGCCGCTGGGCCGGCGTCGTCACGGCGTTCATCACCATGAGCGATGTTAAAGATGAGATAGACTGGGAATTCCCTGGTGCAGCTATTTCTCAGGGTCAGAGTAATTATTTCTGGCAAGGAGTCATCCGTATGTCATCTTCACTGTTCCTTTCGTCCGTTTATGTTGACGAAAACTTGTGTAATATAGCGAACAAGACCGATGGAGCGACTCATGGTAATTTGGCAGATACCTTTGGTAACTATCATGAGTATACTGTATGTTTTTGAATTCTTCTTTTCATTCAAGTTTGATCCATGACGAATTTTTTATCCTCTGCAATTATTATTTTATTTCGCTCACAATAGATCAACTGGCAACCCGATAGCCTCCAGTTCTCCATCGATGGCTCGGTCGTCCGTACCATTAATAAAGCCCAGACTATCGACTCTGCTGGCATCCCACACTACCCAAGTACACCAGCACGCATCCAGCTCTCGTACGTCACTCACACTTAATTTCCACCTACATCTTTTTTATTCATTGTTTATTTTCAACAAGGCTCTGGCCCGCTGGTATTGCAAGCAGTCCCAAAGGAACCGTCGACTGGGCTGGAGGAATGATCGACTGGAACGATCCTGACTACCAATCCACCGGCCACTTCTACGCCCGCATCAACTCTGTCTCCGTCAAATGCGCAAATTCTCCAAGCGCGCCAGCTAATTCAAACATTACTTCTTATATTTATGGTGGTAATGCTTCTTCTAACCATAACATCCCGACTGTCCTTTTCTCCAACCGAACGACGCTCTTGAAGGGCTCGGCGGGCAGGTTGGGGGTTCCCCTGCAGGGTGGTGGGATGGGAGGAATGGTGTTGGCCTTGGGTTTGGGCATGGTGTTGGGTTTAAATGCATTTTTACTGTAACCTTTTTTCCTTTGGGCAACTTGGAGTCGTCGTTTTTTTGAAAAGGGCTTTTATGCTTTTACATCATTATCACTTGTTTAATTTGGAAAAAAAGTCACTCAAGGTGTTGAACACATTACAGGGTCTCACCAAAAGTCCTAGCAATTGCTGGCTCAGTTAATTTTTACTCATCTTGTTTTTACGAGGTCCAAACTAGCTGGCTGGTTGGGAGATATAGAGAGAATCGAGGATCCGGAATCGAGGCTAATACTTTCTTCAAAAGCTGCACGCAGTGTCTTGGCCAAGTCTTGGCCAAGATATTTTAATAATAGGGCGTACTCGGTCGGCCCACATTTACAAAACTCGATTCACTTATGTACATAACGAAAAAAATGACATACTACTAATAGTGATAGCAATACTTTGAGAAAGACGGAAAGACTTCGCTATAGCGCATATATATACCACAAATTATTTAATTCCTTACAAACCTCCAAGAAAAAAAAGGAAAAAAGATCCAAGCAATAAATGTCAAATGTCATTAATATTGTTAAATAGTCGACGAACTTTTTGAAAAGAAAAGGTAGACCGGCGGCAAAGGAAGCCTATTTCCTTCCTTTTCTCAAGGGTCTTAAACTTTTTAGCCCTGTATACAGTTGCGAAGCTTAATTAATCCCCAAGGGCCAAAATAAATCCAACAAGGCCCTGAAACACATGTCATATTAAGTATTGCTCAAGGACCCCGGGATGAGAGAAGTCACGGGTAATAATATGATGCGCAGGACCGCAGTGCGAACATTACACCCAGAAATCCAAGCCATTGAACCCACGGGGGGGAAGAAGAAAGAAAGAAGAGAGAGAAAAGTCGAAATCAAGAAAACAAAAAAAACTTTCAAATGTGCGACTAACTTTTTGTAAACCGAAAAAGAAAAAAAGAAAAAAAAGTTCATCAAGGTTGTCATCATCAACGGTTTTTTAAAAATGTTTCGTCATAAAGGGAGGTAAGTAACCGGTAAACCTTCCCCCCCCCCTCCCCCTCCCCCCCAAGCGAGAGGCAAAGCTCCAGGATGCGAGTCAGGGGTTCCATCTTGGTGTGTGTGTATGTGCTCAATTCCTGATAGTGCAATTGGATTTCGAGTTTCCTTTTGCTCAAAACGAGGAGGAGGGAGGGATAGGCAGCATTCCTAGAATGGCCTAAGTCATCAAAACGACCAAAAAACCCATGCAGATCCAACACGTCATCATTCTCTCTGTCAAGGACGTGTCATCCCTTCGCGATATGTAAAAGCTCGCTTCTTCTCCCTCCATCCCTTTTGTTTTGTTTCCCCCATTATTTCAACCCACATGTAGAAATCAAACAAAAAACAACACATCGCGACTTATGGCGAACACCTCCAGCTTAATCGGACTCGAACATCAAAGATTTGATGTATCAGAAAGCGGTTGTAGGGTTATGTGCAGTAGTAGCAGGTGCTGACGCAGGAGGTGGTGCCACAAGCGGACGTGTACAAGACGATGAAGACGATGAAGAAGAGGAAGAGGAAGCGTGATCTAGCGGTGGCGTGGAAGAGGTCGATGACGAAGATGAGACCGACATCGGTGTTGATGAAGGAGGGTGGAAGAGCGTCGTCAAGCCTATACCCGAAGTCGACGTTGAGCACCATGAGTTCCTGGTACCTTTCTTTTTCTGGTTTTGCAGCTTCAAGCTACCCGACTTACTCGCAGCCCGGATGGCTGCATGACTACTCGGAATATTGCTTTGGGTAGTATTGCTACTCGAGATCGAGGAAGGATAGCGGTAAGAACTGGGGGCGTCGGAGATGGGAGAGAACATAGTTGAAGAGACGGATTCAGATTCGGAGGGCGAGTCAGGTTGAGACTCGTGGTCTACTGAACGAATGGTAGGCGTTCGTGCAGGATGGTCTGATTTAGGTTGGTAATTCGGAAGGGTGAGAGGAAAAGCGGAGTGATAACCATCGGACTGGCGTGAAGGTGGTAGAGACGAAGCAGACGAAGCAGACGACGGTGGTGGTGGTGAAAGTGGCGAAGACGTTTGTCGGATGGTAGATCCACTACCATATTGTTTGCAAAGCACAGCCTTGCGTTGATGCCAGGACTGCAAATTTGCTTTACAGTGGTGGTAATACATCGACAAGTTCGGTGCTGCCCTCACAGTCAGCTCCAATAGAGGCTTCGCAAACGTGGATATGAAAAAGATTTGTGATTCTGCTTCCTTGAGAGGGTCGTTCGAAGACATCACGGTTTGTTTCAACTGGTATTCTTCCTCTAGAAGCGCTTGTGCAGTCCATTCTTGCATGAGGGCATTTGCCCAATGCTTCGAAACCATAAATGGACGAGTCTGCAAATATTCTTCGTAAGGGTGATGACTTCTGGTCAAAAAGATTAAAAAAAAACTTACAGGATTACTAATATCTGCATTCTTTAGAATCGCCTGGCAGATGATGGTCTGCCTTCGACACAGAGACGTTACTTCTCCTTCCACCATTCGCTTAAATTGCAGCATGAAGTCTTGGTGTACACCCATATCCGTCGCAAGTACCGTATACAACAGTATCCTTCTAGTGCAGGTTCCAAAGTGGGGGTCGTCCAATAATACGCCAAGGCCATGGTGCCTCATCACCCGAAGTAGCAATTGACAATGCATGTGCTCTAAAGCTGACTGATGATCGAAAACAACTGATAAGGGTGCCTGTGCATTCTTCTGAAGAGAAATTTGCGTATGAGTTTGACGAAATTCTGTGCAAGATTGGGGACGATTTACCATGAAGTTATTCGTAAACCCAGGATGGCCGACATCATGACCGATAGCGGCTACATAGAGCGTGAAGAGCTCGCGAAGACCTAGACTGGATATCAAAGAACCACTGTCAAATGCTTTTTTGGGTTTCCACATTCGATTAGGTTCGAAAAGGATCGTAGGAGAAGGTACCATTCCCTCTGATTTGAGATATGATTGCGTCGCCTGTAGCACATCAAGGGCATGTTCGAAATTGTGATAAGAATTTTCATATCTGTAGATCCGTCGGAGGTGACGGATGAAGGCAGAAATTTGTTCTGTTACAGAAAAGTGTGAGACAACCGTCTGTCTTTAGATATGGGAAAAGACACTCACGCATTGTTAGTGGAATGGCCTCTCGCATTCCTTCAATTCGGAAGAGGGCTTCGAATAGTAATAGGGTGCAAGCAAGAGTTTCTTCATCGGGGAGCCGGTGTGGTTCAAAGTACCAACGATCAAGCGAATGTATGAGGCGTGATTTTACAGATTCAGAAAGATTGGTTGGGATACTAGATGCGGCATGTCTGTCTAGAGCTACACAACAAGAGATATATGGAACGCACATATCAAGACTGTTGTCGTTGACTGAATTTAATGTTTCGGTATACATATCACTTAGCATCTCTGCGAACATCGTTCTAGGCAAGAAAGTAAGCTGATGATGAGGGTTTCAGTGAGCGTATGACATACTTGATTTCCCCCGGATGTCCTCCCATCCATCCTTGTCCTTGTCCATTGTTCCCTGTTGCCAGATGTAATCCTCCTACATCTGCACTCCGTCGTCTCCAATCTTTAATTGTTGTGGGTTGTTCTAGAATTGGGCCACACATAGTAGCTGATTCTTGATTATTGTAGATTGGAGGGAGGAGGTTGAAATTGGGTAAGGCTCTTCGGTCGCGTGGATATGCTCTCGTGGCCTGCGCGTGGGTTTTCTTTTTGCGATCGCACTGGGACCCCAGCACTATCTCCTTCTGCAGTTACCAATCACCGGCTACAACCCACCTACAAAACTACACCCACACCGCCTGAGCTCTGCCGACATCTGCATCCGATACACGTATCATTTTCAAGACAAGTATAGACAAACTTTCGGACACGTTTTCTTTGAATTGCTGATTCTATCTTAGTTATCTTTGTAATCCAACAAAGATAAGCTACTAGTACTACTTAGTCTTGCGAAAACAAACAAAAAGGTATGTTCTCCCCCGTTGAAGCTTGTGCCAGGGGTCCAGCTCTCATTTAAATTTCAATCTCCGCAAGGGGCCGGAATTGTTCAAGCCAAGCATTTTTGTGTAATTCGCCATTTTAAACGTGCTTTTAGCGGATTCTTTATCGTTCGGGACTCTTTGGCACAACTTTCTGTCTTCTATTTAGTAAGTCTTTCATTATATTCTTTATTAGTGGCTTGACATGAGAACAGGCTAGTCCCGGTCTATGCCCCAAAGGCCGCTTTATCGCGCCAGAACCCCCTCATTTTCACCCAGCAGTCGATTAATTTGAGCCATCTCTCCTAGACCTCTTGCATATCGATAATTCGGGTGACCCTCTTCATTCAAATGTGATGTACAAACTCCATCAATTTCATATCCCGATCTTATGCACTAGAAGCTTCAGACATAAACTGTCGATGAATTCATCCATAACCCGACGTGTTTAAAATTGGTTTCTGTCTACTTACAGACCGCGAAGATTTGGACATTGACATACATTATGTACACTGAGGTACCCTGGCAGTTGAGCTCACACCTCGATGGAAGATTCTTTTGACAACATCGTGGAAACGCCTGGGTCCTGAGTTCCAAGGTATTTATTCCGTGGGTGACGGTCGGCTGGATCCTTTAGGCCCAATGCTCTCTTTTTTCCACGATGGCAAATGTATCCTCTCTGAAATGAACCCACCAGTCTTACCGTTTAATGGCGTGCCCTGTAGACCATCGCTTGGCTCGTACTTAGTCGTGTTTAGCTGGCCGTTGGAATGACGCCGATTCAAGCACAATGACAAGGGACCTCAGCAGAAACGATCATGTGTATGACAACAATTTGATGGTCTTTTAAACGCTTGCGTCATATCAGCGCCGGCCTGGATTGACAACAGTCCTGGATCCCATTATAGCTACCACTGTCCCCATACTCAGTATGGTTCCTACGAACATACATATTTCTTCGATGATACCTTGATCACGGCTAAAATGCACATCCAAGTTGTCACAATATCAAATCCACCATCCCTCATTCTTCCTGGTTGTTGGTCTTGGATCTCAATAACCTGCTGGTACACATCGACAATGTCTCTTGTTCACTCGCAGGTTCTATCTACTTGATTCGCCGATGGGGTATATCAAGGTTCGCCCTTCTTTGCCATCATGACGTTGTTCTGTCAGGACTCAGGAAACCAGCCATTGGTCAAGGGTCATTCATACCTCAAAAGGCTTTAACTCCATAAGCGATAAATTCATGTCTTTTCTTGCTATCATCGGCACATCATCTACTGGCTGGCCTTGAATTTATGGTTAAATGTACCGAAAACACTTTGACTGCGACAAAATTAGACTTTCATATACGTGCTTCGTATCCGCTAAAGCTTCGAGGTTGTGTGTTTTTTTTTTCCGTACCAAAAAAAGTGATATGTTTAGACCAGTTTAGCATGTAGCAAGCTGCGGTGGGCCGGGGGAATATCCAGGAGCGCTCGGTTCAAGTCAAGAATCTGTCAGTTTTTGTACACCGTTGATCTCGGACGCATATTGTTTCTCTTTCTAGCCTGGACAACTCATGTACTCAATGATGCAGCGCAGCATACGCCGCTTCGCGCACGCTCTACCTGTCATCAGGAAAAAGTCGACCCGATGTATTCCTCCCTCCAACTACTTCACACTTACCACACCTTACTAATTCTTTTTAATTTCTCCGTAGTCATCTGCGCAGTCAAATCAGGGACCACCAAGGGATGATGTTGTAAACTGAGAGGCTGTCAAATATTTTTTTGCTTCCAAAGGGTGATCGCTTTCAGAACCACACTAACAACTCCCCTTCCTTCCTTCTCCTTTTCGACAGGACAGGGCCACTACCTTTTTGCCTCCCCCCCCCCAACCTGATGACCTTGGTGCTTTGCTTTTTGCATGCCCGCATACACGCGCTCTTCGTTTTACAGATTAAGCACCGGATCCGGGCTGCTGCGTTCCCTGAAATTCATAGATGGTGTTATCCCCAGAAAGATACAAATCACACCCCGCATGTAAGGGCCCGGGTGCTCTGTGATGGTGATCAAATCCCTTTTTTTTCTTTTTAATCTGGGTAACTGATCATGACTGCGATAACGTGGATTCTTCTCTGGTAGAAAGCTCTCTGACGTCCAATGGATCATGGATTTTGAAACGCGTCGCGTGTATGTAACACACATTTCTTTTTCAGTGCCAGGCGTCACCCCTGACTCTTCTTATTCCCATATCATTTTTTAATATACCATCATCTCATTAGTGAAATCTGCCAGTGTGTTATGTCAACGTCAAAAATGCAATTAACTATGTATCTAATCGAGATTTACTACTACAGTACAATCGATATCTATAGGTCTGGCTACAAAGTTTGTGACCCTAATTTCTTTTCGATAATTACTCGGTGTACAACCCCGTCGGACCTCCAAACAATGTTATATATACTAGTAAGTGAATGGAACCGGTCATTTGTTCTGTCCCGTGGACCACTAAAATCATAAATGCTTAGGACTCGAGACCTCGCCTTGGTTTCGGGTTTCGTTTCTCAGACGCAGCCTGATACGTATTGAATATGTGGTAGTTAGAACCCGTGCCAAGATTCAAGTTGGAGATTTCTGAAATGAACCTCTTTATCTATCATTCCGACAACTGCATTTCAAACTTATAATACTACTAGTAAGGAGCCCGTTCTGCAACTTAGATCCATGAGTTTTGCTATGTGATTTTTCTTGTTTGGGAGAGGGGGACCCGAGCAGGCCTTCAGTGCCTCCTGAAGGCTCTTCTGGCGGAGCTATGTATCATATCTTGTGCTCATTCCACACTTACCCATTTTTGTTTGACTTGACCCAACGCAAAAGCACTTTCCACAACGGGCTTCTAATGAATCTTTCTTTTTCATTTGCTCACTCCTTTCGCAAGGTTGACAGCCCTCCTCCCCCTTGGCATTCACGGTCCGAAATTGCGTCAAAGATTGAACCTTATACACACAAAACCCCTAAACCCAAGCTCGTTCTCTCCTATTTTTTCCATGTCTATCCGACCCTTGCACTTCTGCGGCGCTAGGTACAGACAGAACGCCAAGAGTGTCTTCTATAAGATAAGATAAGAAAAGTGTCTTGAGGTGACAAAGCCTCCTTGGGTTTGGGTACACGCCACATATTTCTTTTTTATCAAGTCGCCGTACGAAATCTGGATTAATTTTGCGCTTCCTGATGCCTTGTGTCGAGGGGTGAGCTCAAGTGGGTCAGGGTGCGTGTTGTTGTCCATTTTCATCTCCCCCCCCTTACTGAGAAAACCAAAAGAGGGACTCTACATAGATAGGATAAATCTTAAAGCCTTTCTTTCTTTGATGGCCTTGGTAATAGGTAATAGGTAATAGGTAAACATTGTCGTTTTTGACATATCTTTCCAAGGGTTTTACTTTATCGATTATCCGGGAGATTAAAATGATGGTGATTGTGTTATCTTGCATTGGGGCCAACTCTAATCTTGCTCCGATGATGGATTATCGTTCACAATTGAGGGGAGGGAGCGGTTTACATTAGATAGTAGGTTTTATAGAGTTTGAACTTTTTTGATGTAAACCCCGAGACGCGTTGTCGGAAATGAGGTACGGCCAAGAAATTTCACTGGGCACCCCCTGAGTTTGGGGTATCAGCAGTTTAAACTGCGTCCGAGGAGGCTGAGAGTACACCATGGAGAGGTTTGTACATATCATGACCTGCTGAACTCCCGTACGGTCCGGCTGTGAAAAAAAAACGTCCACATGTGTCCCTCGCATGCCTGTCCAGGTATAATCGCGGCGTTCAAATTTTGGCATAAAAGAGTCATAGAGCTCGAGAATCAAAGTAAAATTTAAAAAAAGAGTGATACAAGAATCGTTAGATGGATGGGTTCAAGTAATACAAATGATCAAGACATAATATCTACTAAAGGGGGGGGGGGGGGGGTATACCAAATAGTAAATGCATCATATACTACAAGGGACAAACATATAGAATTTACAACTTGGAGACACTCTCTAATTAATCGACGAATTAATGCTTTGCGCGAGATCTGGAAGGGTGATGCAGGTGAATGGTGTTTTTTTAATCAGGAGAGGGGGAGGGGAGAGAGAGATATGCAGAGCTATATATGCCAGAATGAAGAACTTTGGATTAAGACAAATTAGACGCAATGCAGAGAAATCACTCATGAGAGACCTCGGAAGTTGAGAAGGAGATACGTATAGGCGTTTGAAGAGAGAGCAAGAAAACTGGAAGCCGTTGTGTATGATCTCTACAATAAATAAGAAAAAAGTCCACAAGAAAACGACGGCAGAGGCCCAACCAAGTGCGCCACACTGAAATACATAAACGATCAGTGCAGATCACTTTGAAAATAGCCGGCTGACAAACCAAAATCAACAAACAGGCAATTTCAAATACCCAAAACTTCTCTCGTCTTCGCTTACATTGTGTTCCGAAAAGGGCCCACGCTGTGGCCTATAGTTTCTGGCAACGACCAACGTCGAGAGTGGGCAAAGACATGCCCCGAACTCGATGAATACTGGTGAGATGGAGAGACCGTCTATTAAAGTTTGTCAGGATCGACTGGTTGTGCATTTTGGGGAACAACGTACTTCATATTGATGACTACTGGGATGTGTATCATGTTGGCTAGTATATGCGGTGCTAGTCGAACCCCTGGGGGTATATTCATTGACTATACCCGCGGGGTGATGCTGCACAGTACTAGTTTCGTCTTCCGCGGGTTTCGAGGTCCTCCCAAAGCGCATATATGAACTTGGTATTGAATCTTCGAGACGATGTGATGGTACTGGGATGAGTTCTATATTGGACATAGGAGTCGATATCATTGAGCCGTGAAAAGTCGGGAGCTGAGAGTAGCTTTGGCTGTGGCTCTGACTGGGGATTTGATTGTAGTGCTGGTGTTGATGGTGCGTCGGTTGTTGGAGAAGAGGATACCCAAACTGCATCTGTGGCAGTGCATGCAGCTGTGGATGGGATTGTGAAAGCGAGTGCGTCGAACTCGATGGTGAGGCTTGGTGGTTCATATGGTTCCTACGAAGATATGGATGCGAGGCTGCTTTTAAAAAAAGAATTAACGTTGGTTTGAGTTCTGACTTTATAGGAACAGGAAACCAATACATACTGGTATGCAATCTATGCATCTTCTGTCCCACTTCCATCTTTTCTATAGGGGAGAGATGTTCTTCGCCGTGTGGTTGATAGGAGTCGATCTCCCACGTCGACGCCGCAGGCGGGGGTGTGGCATATTGATACACCGAATGCGACTCGTTGAATGGTGTATGCGCGGACCGTGATTCGCTAGGGGTATGCACAGAATGCGTGGTGCTACTCGTGTCGACCTCAGAGTGGTTGCAATAGTCCGCGTCGGACCATTCATTTTGCTGGTCTTGGTCCACGCAGTCTCCTTGCTCCTGTTGCTCCTCTTCTCCCAACTCTGACTGGAGATCTTCAGGGTGTAATTCAAAGCTAGGCGAAAATGACCGCAATTGCGTTTCCTCCTCCGCCCCCAACGAGTCGGTAGGACACGATCCAGTGGCACCACTGGCAGACATCCCTGGTTGATCAAATTGTCCTCCTGAATCGTTCTCTATATCAAGCTGGAACTCGAATATCAAAGGCTCTTCCTCCAGCGGACCGCCCCCACACCAGGGTACAGGCATGACGCCTCGACCTTCGCCAGTATGCATAGCAAATGGGTTTAGTCGAAACACACCCATCATTTTTCGCATTTCCTTCGATGCTTGTGTTGCTCGTAGTGGAACTTCTGTAGGCGGCGGTAAAGCTTGGTTCATCGCGCTAACGGAGAGCCCGAGGCTGGGGGACATGGAAGAAAGTTCCATGATGAAACATCCATCGGGGTCTTCAGGTTCTACCTTGACTGAAGGATGTAACGGCGGCGCTGTTGAGACGGACGCAGGCAAGGAAATTTGTCTTGATGATTCCGAACAGTGCGCTTCTATCGACGTGTCCTCCGTATCTTCCGCTTGCATATCTAAATCTGGATATTGGAATTCATGGACGCCTGGAATGTTTGCGTCCCACAATGTTGAACGGTCGTAATCTGATGAGGTTGATGATTGTGATCGTCGTTGATCATTATACAGACCAGTTTCAATATTGTCTGGTGATGAAGTCAAGATGGTGCGTTGTGATGATTCAGGTAAGGAAGGGAAGGTGTTTGGATGCGTTGGTGGGTTGATAGTTGCTGTTTGAAAATGTTCTATAGGAGATGTATAATGTGGCCAGTGAACTGGATAATAGGGTCGATCTGCGAGAAGGGTGTTATACTGGGACATCGAGGAGAGCTTTTCAGGATAACATGTAGGAACGAAAGATTGGATTTATGAGACGAGGAGTAGCATAGGACGAGGCGTGGCTGCAGGCGGACATGGTCCTACCGAGGATCACCGATCCAAATCTCCCTTTACTGTGCCTTTAATTTTTATTTTGTGCACACGGGGGGTCATTCCCATACAAGGCTATCATTCGCAGAGGGATCCACAACAAGCGCCACCTCGTGACTTTTTCAATCCCCGCGAAAGTGATATCCGGAACGGCGTCTCGGCACTTGTCCTCAGTAAATGTTAAACCTTGAAACCCACCACTCTTCTGGGCATGTTGCCAATTTTTGGTCCCGTTAGTCCCATCGATCAATCAGGGTAAACTACAACCGAACAGGCGACATTTTTGTAGCAATCTCATCTGGCAGTACATCCGGAATTACACAAATTTCACATCCCTGTCAAAAACTCAATCCATCCCAGAAATAATGTGGTCTTCCGTGGCTCATTTTATTACACACCGCGTTCTAGGGTGCGCATACACACGTCCGTGACCTGTTGTTGTCAAAAAAAAAGTCCATTCCTACCGGGCTTTGATCGTCGCTCTTCGTCTTCGAACGTTTTTGCGATTTCTCGAAGCTTGATGGGATGGGATTCCCCATCGTTCCCCGACGACAAATATCAGACAGACCTTGAACGTACAGGATCAACAACAAATACAAGGCGCTGATCAGTCCCCAACTACGAGTCCCCCTCGCCCCCTTAGCCCTATACCCACACCAGTCGACCACATCATCTGACCCCTTTCATCTGCAACCATCCTTCTTCATGGCCACGAAGTAACTAAGCTCGTAATATCCATTTGACAAGTAATGAATAGCCTTGCGATCGCCGCACACCTGACCCCTTCTTATCCTCCAATGCTTTTTTGGTTAACTCCGCTACACAGTCGTCATGATATCTGGGTCTCATCCTATCATTTTACTCCGATATTCGATTGGAGAACCTCGTGTCATCATGCATTGAGTTGATGGTCGGGTGTTCGATCGATTCCGGTATGTGAAATGGTGGTCACCACATGAACACCAAAAGCCATGGATTTGATCCCAGTTTTCAAGCTCCAACCATTCAAAAGATCCACCACAAATTACATATTCCATCAGGCAAGAAATTTTGAGATCCAAAGGACCTTGATGCGACAAGGAAAGTATAAAATTTCGTTGCTTGGAATCATCACATAACATAGGGATTCCAATGATCACTCCGTCATAATTTCGCACGCGCCAGGCTCCAGACCTGCATCAAGGACACCGGTCTTACACGCGTGCTGTTATTCTGTTTTAACTTCTGACTAGAAGGCCTTCCACGCAGCACCTTATGCAAAAGAAACGGAGAGGAGGGCACGATTCAAAAGTTCAATCCTTCAAGGATTGGTCTTTATCTTTCACGGGCAAATGCTCACTTATTGCGCAGCTGACTCGAGATTTGATCAACAGATGGGCTGATAGATGGAAAGTATCAAGAACTCGAGGCTAAGGAGGCGCAGTATACGTATGTACGTACACGCCGGTCAATGGACCAATCATCCCATGGATGATGGGTAACCAGCCTTTAAATCCTCATTTCAACCGCAGTATACTTGCTAAGTCTGCAATCAATGATTTAGCATATCTAATTGTCAATCAGTCCGAAACAGTCTGGTACTTGGATGAAAGATGGGAGGAACGAGGTCTTGCAGCCAAGTTGATAAAAAATAACATTCAAGCTAGTAAAGATCCGGACTCCGAGTCTGTTTGTTAGATAGGTATTAGAACAGACTTTTATTTCCAATCATTTACACCATGGTTTCACATCGTACGGCGAATTTTTGATTTATACTATTGGTTCCAAAGAGAAATGAAAGTGTAAGTAAAACACGACAACAACTTTTGCGGTGAGCATGGGATTTTTTAGGCTCTTCGGCGCGGTTGCCGGCATCTGTGGTCGGAGATCAATATGACGTGACGTGAGGAATTGAACGCCGAACACGCCGAAGCCTTGTGCATTTTTTTTTTAGAGCTTCTTTTCAAAAGTTGCTGTTGTGCATAGCTCGGTGTGTATACCCAGACAGCATACTTTGAATGAATTTTTTTACAAAGGGGGCAAATTACACATAAATCTCTCATGTGTACTTACTAAAGGTGCATATTGGGTGCGTAGCCCGCCACCAGCCCTCTCCGATCATTTTTGTATAATTTACTACAAAGTAACCAATGTGAAACCAATGCTTATCAAAAGACATGGGGGGCCGCTGCCAACGAAAAAAAAAAAGAAAAAAGTTTACTGTATTGCTGTAGTGTAGTAAGGTACATTTGCGGGAATAAAAGTTCAAGTTGAAATAACTAGGCTTTTGAACGCAAAACTGAAAAAAAAATATTTTTGACTTTGCGCTGTAATTTAAGCTTAAGCGCCCTTTCACACCAACACTGTGTGGTTCTTTCGGCATTCAAAGAAGAAAGGAAGGGTTTTTTTTTTGTTGTTTGCACTTGCATCCGCAACCGCAATGAGGCCTTCTAGTGTGTGGCAAACCCGGTCGGTACGTATATATATACAAGAGGACTTATGACGACAAGTATTAGGCAATAGGAATCAAAAGCGTTAGATATAACAGCAATTTAACCCGAACAGAAGGCTCCATTTAGGTTATTATGTTGTAGAAGCTATTAGTTGCGCGCTCGAGTACGATAGACAGAAGAGAGAAAAAATAAAAATTATGCAAGTACTCACATGGACAAATATGAGGCTTCGTATACGTTTTTTATTGCATAATGGTCATCCATAATTTTATAGGCATTGAGCGGCGGAGATGTAATGTTACCCTGTAGCACTAAAAATGGGCTTGATGAAATTTCAATGGCAAGTGATCTGTTGGCATTCAAGTAATTCCTAACTAAATGCACGTCACTTTTTCAGCACCTACCGTGAGGGATCCAAAATGAGATTTTGGTGTCCAATTGAAACCTTGACGGTAGGTATTGCGATTATAGGCCAAATGGAGCCTCTACGGCAATAACTTGAAGTGCGTACTAAGTTTAATCACAAAATAGGATGCTTAGCAACCGATGGAACAATTCTTGTGGAGATGGTTGGACAAGGCGCGCAGATAGTAGTTCGAGACGGAGTGCAACACTGCCAAAGTACAACAAAGTAATGATTGCCTTTTCCGCTTTCAACGGTTCAAGCCTGAGTGAACGAAGTAGCCGAGGAAATTACTTTGACTCAAGCGAAACGTGACAACGCACAGAGAGGAGCGAGAACATTATTTTTAAAGCTTATGCTGAAAGTCATCCGAAGTTCTGCCATGTGGCGTTCATGTGCCAGGTCCCAGGACTTAGATACAATATCGACGCTTGGGGCTAGCGCAAGGGAGAGCACATGGTCCAGCCAAGTTTACCATAGAGCGTGGTGCAGAAAAATTCACGACATATTCCGCCCAAGTTTGGATTACGGCCAAGGTAAATGGGGGGAGGGTGGGGGGTAAACACGAGCTGTGGCAAGTCCGGTTTTCTAACAGTCTTCACATCTGGGCAAGCCACGAGGGAAGGGAAAAAAATAGCCACGCGAAATCAGCCGCAGAAGCAAACAAACAGGCTATTTGAAAGAAATGCCTACGGCATGTCACTTGACACTTACGAGCGTCGAGCGGACATTATTTCATGCGCCAGAATCGTGGGGCAGTATAGTTGGCTAAAAAAGATCCTAACAACCCGAAGTGAATGATGATAGGATATTTGGTGGGGGGCATGTGAGTTCTAGTGCATAAACCCAGAACTGTCCTGTAGATTCGCGAAGGAGGAGAGGGAGGTTACGCGCGATGTGTTCCCGGTAACCTAGAACATTTTTACAAAAGAATTTCAATATATGACGAGAACGAATGTTCTGACTTGAAAGTTAGAAAAAAAGTTTCTTAACTTCCGTTATGTTCGGTGAGACATTGCGTGCCACCACCACCCATGGGTTGGTATTTCTCGAAGTCATTGCTGTCAAACAAAAATATGCGGTCAATTAACCTTAAAGATGTGATGCAAAAACGATCCAATCACGATTCTTGGTTCTCCAAATTTTTGCTTTTTGCTTTACCACCTTGGCAAGTGGAAACGTTTGGGACTTGGCCATTTGATTTGCCGAGAACAAGAAGTACCAGTTTACTAGTCGTAAGCCCTGTCGCCAATCCTAAGGTAAGTTTGTGGTTACGTTCTTTTTACATCGATCGAGCCATGGAATCCCGCCCGTTTAAGCTTCAAAATTTGGAAGGCTCCTGTAGTTACATCAGTCGTGGCACAAAGTAAGGAATTTTTGAGTTTTTTTGGGGGCCAAATACATACTACTCGTTCCAATGAGTGAAATCGAGGAAAACAGTGAAAAAACCGGTCGAGATCGTGGTCGCCTATGCGTTCCTTGGTTCCATGGAATCATGGTTACACATATCCTGACTCTTGGAAACCTGGGGAGACCGATCGAACATGTATTTTTTGGGTCGGAGACAAAATATTAAGTGGTTGCCGGATGCCGGATGCCGTCAATTGACCATCATTTTTCCTTTACTTGAACTTCACTTCAAAGAGGCCACCACTTGAACTCAGTCAGTAAATGTATTGAGTGCTCAGATTCATCTAAAATTCCTCCTGCACGTCCTCTCACTCACTGGTCAACTTTTTTTGGCCGCTCAAACTCTCTTATGAGTCCTCAGACCATGGATAACGACGGCTGTCTATACTTGCGGGGCTATAATCGTCTACAATATGACGACAAATTCCTATATATCTAACAGGATCTTCATCTATCCCAAAGTACCTACCAGCAAGTAGAGATGCTACACTACTGCTGACTTTTCATCTCCTCGCGAGCACATGCGATCTATTATCCATATTATGCTCATGGTTCAAAAGAAGCTCGTGGTGATGATGAGCATTATCGCATCGATACGAAGCTCAGAAGCGTTGTCTATCAAAAAGGGGGTTCAACGTTTAACTTGGACTCCGAATTGACTCCGATGCCAGAGGAGGGTACCACCCTTGATTTTGACCCCCCTTGCTTTTTTCATTCACGCCTATTCAATTAATACTCTTCTGTCGCTTCTGGCCCCCGTTTTTTCACTATGCACGGCTCCAGGTACCTTCCTATTGGCGTTACTTTTTTCTTGCAAACAGGGGTAGTAGTAGACGCTGATTCCCTAGGCATGTGTTTAATCCTCTTGAACGTCCAAATTTGTTGATGCATGCTAAAACATTACCAGAAATATCAAAAGATGGCACTAATTCAGTCCTTGAGCGTTCCGCGTTTCATACGGGAAACAATATCAGATGTAGGTCTTGTATCACAAACTCGACGGAAGAAAATGATAATTCAGGAACTACATTGTTGCATTAATACAGGGAAAGATTTTAATGTACGCCCAGCTGGGTGTACCATTTATTGTGTTAAACCACGTAGGATAAAGGTATTTGTGAAGGTAAGGTTCCAGTCTTTTTCGAAATAATCGCTGCTGAAAATACTTAGTAGTGTAGATCGTCGAATGTTGTCGCGGTTCTTTTGTCCAGCAGAATGACATTGATCTCATCGTCTCCGTTGGTTAGGATCTCCATCGACTTGGGGGAATACATGATCTGGGAATACGCCACCTGCAACTTGAAGGTAAAACACAATGCCAACTGTCTCTCAAATGATCAGCGGAGGGTTATGATCATCAATGCCTCGAGTTATCTCATTCTAATGCGTCTTTCGGTCAGGGCCTGGCGTTATTAAAATAATGCATATCATGATGGTGGCGAGAAATCGGATCCGAGTGGGGGGTAGCTGTCGTTTCTTATGACAGTTGTGAGGTCTAATGACTACTACTCGAGTAATCTCTGACTTTATATCATTTATTGATTGCTTTCACAGCGACTATCACCGTTTTAATTACGGACAGATTAAGTCACGGCGGCTCCATGTGATACTGTTCATTATTACAACTGAAATGAAAATCCGAGTGGACTTCGTTTGTACGGTCTTCAAGTTTGCACCATAAGCCGGTCATTAATATCATACCATCGTATTGCTTTGTGGTGCGGATCATGATACGAAGGGGTAGACGAGTACCTGGGTCGAAGCAAAGCACACATGCACCCGTACCCGAGATGACAGGAGCCTCGATAACGGAAAGACCCCAGACTCCTTGTTGTGCTTGACCTGATGCTTTTCTCTACATCTGTACAATCATCTATAATATCTCTATTCTCCTCAACAGGTTCAGATCCTTTGGCTTTGTTCCAAACATCGTTAGATAAATCATTACCCTCGGACTCTCTCATCCATTTTCTACACGATCGATATTCAAATCCACCACCCCCTCCACCGGGCTCTCTTTTACAGCTTCCGAATATCTCAGAGCAGGAGGATAACACCCAAAGCCTTGGATACGAACTCGATCAAACGGTGCTACATATCCAGTCACCTACCATCCAAACTACGTATATTCAATGCCCAAAATCTGAGTCGCGGTCGCGTGATGATAGATCCAACGTTTTGGGGATCAAACATCCATGGATGCATCTCCAGGTCCGTAATCTAGGAAGGGAATGGGCTTTCGAAGTTGGGATTGTGGATCATGCGGGACGTGTCGGAATCGTTCGGCTCTCTACCTTTCAGGTGAATTTTTTCCTTTCCCTCCCCTGTATGGGACGCGAGTCTCGGATCGACAACGATCATCAGCGGACTGGAGTCTTCTACGAGGCAGACCTAACGTTTGTCGCTGGTATCTCTTTTTCGTAGAATGGCAGGTGAATCCCATCTCTCCGAGGCGTTTAAAAAGTCCCTATTTTTCTGTTATCCATCATCAAAAAAAAACATTACAACTGAAACGTCAAACTTTTTTACTACAGAAACAGCCTCGTCTTAAACTGAACCACAAGAAGGCAGGATCTCCCCCTCTTCTCCTTTTACCACTCTCGTTCCCATCACATTCAACTCACCCACTAACTCCATGGAACACCATTAACCTTCATTTGCCCTCTTTTCTCTCTTATTTTTCATCACTAGATGACGACGACGACGATGATGATGATGGCGGGCGCGATCCGGTTCCAAGCACAACAGTCATCATCCCCGGTGGAACCTACTCGTATGTATCATACGTGCGCGTGTATGCGAACTGTCGGCTTAGGAGGATATGGTTTGGGGAGAACGATCCAAGACAGAAAGTTCCATGGGAGTTTGAGCTGTACTCTGTCTAACAACTTAAGTTTTGGTAGCCGAAGCTGAAGCTCAAAGCCACAGTTATTGTTCAACACATGTATTTATTTGAAGTCATCTATAGTACAATCGAAAACATGGGGCAATGCATTTAATGATGGTATTTAAGCTTGGAAAAGTATGAGTACAAGAATATTTCCAAAGAAAAGTATGTATGTAGCATAAAGGTATTAGAAGTGAGAAAAGCGAGTTAACGTAAAGTGGGGGGGGGGGGGGGGGGGGGGGGGGGGGGGGGGGGGGGGGGGGTCGAAGATTGCAAAGCTCAAAATTGGGGGTAAGGGAGTGAACAAAGTGTGTATTTGATAGTTTGAGAGTTACTTCTGAACAACAGGTTTTACGTCGATGGGCGCATCCGTATTAGTATCCGGGGTTTTTTTCTTCCTCATTCCACGTCGACTTTCTGACGGATAATGACATTGGAGTGACCGTTTTCGACATTGACTAGGGAACACCAGCCTTTTGTTAGCTTCTTATAACATCAAAAAAAGAGTGAACAATACTGACTTGCACGTTTTCTTGCCACTACCCGGTAACGGAGGACCACACGCGATCTTTCTGCCACGACAGAAAAGACATGCGAGTGGAGGTTTCCTCTCCGGTAGATTTTTAGAGGGTACAGAACTAAGACCGATCGACGGTGATTTCGGAGAACTTATAAGGAATTCAGTTGGAGTGTGCGTTATTTGGCAAGATGGGACATGCAATGTTTTAGATGAACCCGCATACGAGTGACCCTTGTACTTTGATGAGGGATTGAGGTGACCTTGTTTTGATGATAGGCGATCCAGACGCATCACGGCAAGTTGGCAGTTGTTGGTGAATTTCAGAGTTGGTGGCTTCATATGTCGATTGAGTTGGCAGAAATCAGGTCTGGGGCTTTCGGGCGGGGCATAGCCGTCGTTGATAGTCTCCTGAAGCTCGGTCTTGACATTTGGAGAGTCTGACAATGGGCGATCGACGAACGGGCTCGGTTCGTGAGCAGAAAATGAACTGGAGGAAGGGGACCCAGAAATGCGCCAAGACGTTGGGTCGGATGGATACTGATGATGATGATGGTATGATTGTTCGGATGGAATATAGACAGCGGCATCATTTTCGACCTTGTTAAGCCCATTGTTATCTTTAAAAGTTGAGAATGATATGGACAGGAAGTAAAACTTACGGGAGAAAGACTAAAGTAAGACGGTCGGTCTTGATGGTGAGAAGTATAGGGTGGCTGAGAAGGTGACATTTGAGAACAGTTGGAATGCAACGATGGATACGTCAATTCTTCAGCGACGCCACAGAACGGCGACGATGGACTACTGATATCCGGCACAATCTCGTATTCCGGGAAATGAACACCGTCGTATGAGGTCGAACCATCCATAGGGCTGGTGGGATCGTATAGATTCTGCTCCAAAGCTGCAGTACGCGCTGCATCTCTTGCTGCAGGGAACGTTGTGTAGAACAACAGGTCGGCGTCGTACAGAGTCTGCTCAAAAGGCGTCGTGGGCTGTGGATATGTGAGCATGGTCATGGCTGCAATGCACTGTAACGATGTATTACTTACAGGTTTGTTTGTCCAGTGAGGGTGTAACATGATCCTGATGGTACCAGTTAACGTTGGGGTCAATGCGCACGCGCTCACGACGAGCACGTGCTCTGAAAAGGCTAAATTGAATTCTTGACGTTGTCATTATGGTATTTACGTATACGCATGAGAACCAAAGGAGAACCAGAAAATCCATCTTACGAGAGAGTATCTAGAAAACGGACAAAGGATCAAGAATGATTTTAAAATAGCACAGCAATGATGGAATATGAATCGAAAGTTAGGAAAAGGGGGAGCTTCAAGGCCTCTCTAGACAGCAGCGAGCGACATCTTTCAATCGGACAAGCGTTTCCTTTCTTCTCAGAGTATTCTCAGGTAGTTTCACCTCACCGACACCTAATTTGGATATATAAGCAAAGTCGGCTTGAGCAACAGGGGGCATCTTAGATGATCCAGATTGTTCTTGCTTGATCAGAGGCTTCTCCTTGAATAAGTTGAATTGTTTCGCAAAATCTTTCGAAATCAGGTCAGCACACTTGACGACATCAAGGGGTGCTCCAGCAAGATTTTCAACACGCGTCCGACGATTCTGCAACTCCATGAATGAGCTTGTAAAAAAATCGACTCATTAGCAAGGAGAAAAAAGTGAGGATTCGGAACAACGAAAATGAACCTCTTGCTTCTCGTCGTCGACGAGGTTTGACATGTGCATTGTTCTAATGTTAGGATGATAGGCGCAGTCGTCCGTCAGGGGACCGAAATGAGTTGCGAAGAACGATAATGATTTAAACGTATGGTTTGCAAGGGGGTGTAGCACGGCCTGTAGTGGCGATCCCTGTTATAAATAGTCTATAGTTCAGAAACGACGTCCTCCAGCAATGGGCCATGCCATCCTAGAAAGTAACAAATCAACGAAAGACAGAGTGAGAAGAAAGATGCAACTTACAAAAGTCGAAGTGCCTCATCCCAGCTCTATTTGGGTACGGTCGATATCAAACCGGGGCCTACAAGGTAAAATAAATACTTACCATCCAAAATTACAAGGGACTTAGGTATCGCAGCGCATAGAATTTTACAGCTAATTAGTTGCTTAACCCTTGAATCAGGCCAGTACATTGTACCCGCCATTTATCGAGTTCCACCTTGACAGTACTTGCATTCGAGAACATATTGTCATAAGCACCCCATACGTATGATATTATATTGACTGGGCTTAACCTAGGTCACCGGAGCTTAATTCGCTGTAGTAGGTAAAATTTACCGTGTATAATCTATTAAATAATAAAAATCGGTTCAATGCGATCCACAGACAACACATACCAGGCCTGTAGCTGTCATACGCATAACCTTTGTCCAATTTCAATGAACTGTCAGGGAAATGAGACGGATGAAATAGACATACGACAAATACATGAATAAGACTCAAATTCGAGTCCTGCTGGCACAGTGCAAAAACTTACGCCATATTGGATCCTCAGAATCAGTAAAGGGATTAATAAAGAAAGGATTGAATACTCACGCGTCAATAAGGCAATCTCGCCCGCATCTCCTCACAGCTTGACATCATTTGGACTAAAACTCTTCAAAGCTGTGCTCAAGAAAAGTGTCGATGCTTCAACTCCTTGAAATCCAACAGAGCCGAATCACTCTCGACAAATTCGGGAAGGCAAGAACGCTCTTCAATGGCAATATGTGGACGATTTCGCAAGAGTGAACAAACAATCGAGAGCTCGGATGGCGCGTGCGTAACCACAACGCGCGGCGCGTGTCAAATTCATCGAGGATCCTGAATTTGAAGGCTTTGATTGCGGTGTTACGATTTTCTTGAGCTTCTTTGAGTCGACGAATCTGTTTCTCTCTGTTTCTGCAAGCACCATTGTGACGAAAGCGTAACAGTGACAATTCACTAAGTAGTATTAGTCGGAGAAACCTAAATCGGGCTGTAACACGTTACAACACGTCACAACAATGGCCACCACCATACACTCCTGGAAGCCACCAATTCTGCAGGATGCAGAATTGATGCAAAATGTAATGCAGGATCATAAAAATCTGCATTTAGCAGAATAATTAATTCTCAAATAATTCTGCCAAGATGCAAAAAATGATTAAAATCCAGCCAGAATTAGAAATTCGGCTCGATTGCAGTGTCTGTGGCAAGAAAATAATAAAATAAAGAAAAAAAGAAAAAAAGAAGAGGAGAGAGAAAAGGATGACTCATAGGCATTACTCATGGTGAGAGAGTTGAGCTGTGTGCAGGCTCATCTGAGCGACACTAGGCAATGCTGCAGCTAAGTAGTGCAGATAATGGTTTCTGATATAGTAGGACCCTTAAATTAAAGAATTTGAGGATACTCGCTTAGATCAATGGCTCACACGATGGACACAGGTTCGGTTCATTTTCAGATACTCGCGTAGATCTGTCAACTCGGTTGCTTGGGATTTTGATTGGTTATGATTACTTAGTTACGATAATAATTAGATATGATAATGGTAAGGTGCCGTTAGACCCATGCCAAATGACACAGCATCAATGGCTTTTTTGAATTCCTCCCTCTGCAGCCTATTGTTTTCCCGCAGTCTCGGCATGGATTCTTACAGTTATTAACTGTCTGGCTGCCAGGGCACATTGACTCTGCACATTTCGCACAAGTGCGACGTTTTCGGGCTTTTTTCGCAGGTTGGCGCTCTGTCAAGGAATCTGCAACACGCTTTCGAGCTAACCTCTCAACAATTTCGCGCGCTGTGATTATTGGCACATTGGACCTTGGAATGGTGGGCGTTGTTGGCCTTTCAGAGCTTGGGGTTGGGGTCCGGGGTTGTGCTTGTGCTGAGGTGGGTAAAGTTTTGGAGCTGATGATATTGATCTCATCAAGAAATCCCTTCTCGACAGCATGTGGTTTTGCAGATTGAAATGGGATTGGTGGAGCAGCAGCTGAACGTGATGGGTCATGGATGACATCAGCCAAAGGTTTCCGGACACCTGACGAACGTGTAAGAGCCTCTTTTGTATTGGATGACTTCCTCCACTGAGCGTAATAAACTTTCAGTTGCTCGCTAAGCTAAAAAAAGAGTAGCCTATCAATTCTGAGATCTTTTGTAGTGTTCGAAACAGAGATATTTACCTTGTAGTACAAGCCTGAGGTTTCATCGCTTTCGTCAACAGAAGCATTCCATACCTTCACTGCTTGATTCCAAGGGGGTTCAGATGTGTTTGGGGGATTGAATTCCCTGTTATGGCTTATGAGAGTTCGGAACATAAGCCTTTCGGCCATTGTGTGGACAGGCAGGACAGGTTTTCGTGTGCCTTGCATTTGTGCAAGGAAATTGTATCGCTGAGGTTTCTTCTTTTCACCGGTATTGAGGTTCACAATGGGTCCTGATATATAGGCTGCCATCCCACTGGATTCCCGGATCTCTGGGGGGATTGGTAATATACCAAGTGTCTCGGTGGTAGGCACATAATAATTCCCATTCACCCAACCGGTAATTTGGTGTACATCAATGAGCACGTGCTGGAGGGCTGAGCGACGGCCTTGAAGGTCATTAGTGATCCAGATACAGGTGTGTCCTTTATAGGATTCACCCGTTGAGTTTTTAGTTCCAACCTTGTGATTTATTATAAGAAACTGAAAGACATGACGAGATTAGACTTTTAACATACTGAGAGATTGTGATATAGCACAAAATCGTGCAATGTGGCATTAACATGACGAAGGGAAGCACCACATTTTGGTAAGCGTGCTCGAATATGTTTATGAACGCCTCCTTCTGTTGCATTTGTTCCACGAGCACATCGATAGATGGTAAGACCCCCAGCCTTTTTGTCCAGACCAACTATGGTGTAAAGTGGGATACCAGGTGGATCAGACAAGTAACCGTTTTGAATTAAATCAAGAACATGTTTTGCAGTTTTCCAGTTGTCAGTTGTGAAAAGGGGTTTTTTGGTTTTGGGATCAATCAGAGGGCCATAGGTTCGAAAAACACGAGAAACAAGATGACGAAGCTTCTTTGGAGCTGGAATAATGTGTTTACAATGCTCTTGAATCCATTGAGCTGAGGAATTTCGTAAGGTGTCATATGTTTGGGGAGGATTCTGGATGGCGCCCCAACTGTTGATGCGTGATTTGTCAGCTTGGTCAGGGACAAATATTGCGTCGCGAAGCTCCTGTGTAAACTGAAGTCGGAGGGAGTGAGATGCAGAGATATAAAACATGTTGAAAACATGAAATGGGTCCTTGAGAACTCGGCTACGGAGTGTTGAATCGAATTCAGGTTCATCTGATATGTCTGGATCAGGTCCAAGAATTTTCTCTCCAAGGGCAGCACTAGCTGGATCCACTGAGAGCAAAATATCTGAGGCGGATGGCTGGGTAGGCAAGGGATCACTGGCAAGCAAATTGCCAATGGGAACTGCACTATCATCACTAGATTCTGGTTCTTCGAGATGAACTGAAGGCTGTGTTTCAGCATCTAGACTCAGAGGATGCTCATACTGGCTGGACTCGGAGGTGTCTGTTTGAAATGATGTTGCCGGATTAAAGGTTCGCAAATGGCTTCGTAGTGCAACGACTGAGAATGGTGGAGGTCCAAAGGAGTTCAAAGCACGCTTCGCATGAGAGGAAACAATGGCCCCAGGAACAAGCACTTTGAGAACATCAATCACGGTCTTGGTTGGAGTGATGTTAATCCCATCATGCTGTGATTTGTTAAAATGAGTTGAAATCTGGCCTTCTGCAATGACCACAGTGTTGTCAGAATTATAAAAGAGAACTGGAACTAGTGCACTCAGATAAGAAGGGAGGCGACGGGGAACATCAATAGTGGAGAGGTGTTGGTGGATCACAAGGGATGCATAAGCATCACGAGCAGCGTAATTCAGCTGGTCCTCAGTCAGCATGATATCCTCCCAAGCCTGGCTGATGCGCTCTGGAATATTCTTGTTCAGCCGCTTTTTTAACAGAAGTGCGCAGAGATCTGCAAGAGAGCATTGGGCATTGGGAACAACACAACGATCCTTGGCAAATTTCGCAAGGTCAATCCCACCAACAAATGGATATGAGGAATGGGACGCCTTCTGGAGATAACCCAAGTCACCATTGACAAGTCGCCCGACCTTGAGCACACGTGGGTGAGAAAGGAGCAGCATCAGCTGCTGGGGGAGTTCATTTCGAGCGAGCATGTCTGCAACCTAAAATTGAGTCAAGTCAATTTTTGTTCCAATGTGGGCAATATCAAAGAATTACCTGCATAATATATATCCGATTTTCATAAGCTATTTGAATAATAGCTGTTCGCCCTCTACGTGTCACTCTTCCTTGTGCCGAAACATCAACATTCCACTCAGAATCAAATCCAACCATTATTGAACCTTGATCTTGTGGAACATCGTTTAGAATAGTACGCATAGCATCATTGATCGCATTTGGATTATTTTTCACAAGAATTGGAATGTCGGAAGGAATGATAAATTCCTCTAAGTGTCCATGTTTCTCAACAGGTGTGATGCCATGACGAAGTGATGGGAAGCAATCTTCAAGGAATTTTTTATCAGAAATATTATCTGTGTAGAAAAGCAATGGTTGTGGATGCCCATAAAGCTTCAAAGAATTGTGAACATCCTTCAAAGCCATCTCAAACTGCGAGTGTGACTTAGTCGCCACAAAATTACACACATGAATTTCATTTTTCTCGTTCGTTACGCTAATTATCGCTGTGAAGGGCTTTTCACCTCCAACCCGCATGGTTTGTTTGGCAATCTAATCATAGAGAATTAGAATATGCACATATTGATTGAATAAGAGACACACCTTATGACTATGATCAATCGCACAAATATTTGCAGTGAGCATGGCAGTATGCTGGTTGATTTCAGCTCGATGTTCATCAATGAAATTATCATAAAAGTTACGACAGAGATTTGCATGTGGGGTATAGAGGTGTGGACCGAGGGGACTGCAATCATCAAACTGTGGAAAGGCTTGAAACTTTTGACCCAACCACCCATCCAAAGCAAAGCTTGCAATATGATCAAGATACTGGAGCTCCATCCTGTCATATCGGAGAACATGCTGCATACGAAGTGCATCTGCAAATTGTTTTGAACCTATTCCATAATTGAAGGATGACCGCATCCATGACAAGAGGGTCATTGAGATTGCACTTCGGTGACTCAACTGTGCAGGAAACTCCACGGCAAGAGCAGGTGGGAGAACTGTGAGGATACGTTGATCCCAGCTTCGGAAGGTCACAGTTGTCTTCTTCGTCTTGGGATGCAAACAATTTCGGCAACGGTACCGGTACCCAATAATCCAAAATGTCTTCTCAATGCCAACACATCGACGGGGCCGAGAGATGGCCTGGTGGCGATGGAGGACTCGACGACAATTTGGACAGGGAATTCCTTCTGGGCAGAGGGCATCAGGATCCCAAAGAAAGAAGAGAGGGTTGAAAAGTTGCTGAGGTGTCGAACCTTTCCTGATAAGAAAGTATGTTGAGGGCTGTGGGAACCAGAAGGTTTGGTGCTGGGCATAGAGAGGGGGTAGGCCTGCAGCATCACGGTATTGACTACTGGACTCTGCAACTCGAGCCTTGAATGGCTTGAGGAGCCAAGGTGGTAAGGGACGACGACTTGGTTTGGCCTTCCCAGCCATTTCCTTGTCGTCAAACTCAAACCCTTCATCAAACTCATCATCTCCTTCATCCTCATCATCTGGATCACCATCCTCCTCTCCCAGCCCATCACCGGTGGCTTCATCATCCTCATCATCCTCAGGAATCTCAACGCTTCGTTGAGGATCCTCATCCGCAATTATAGACTGAGTAGGAGAATTGGAAAGCGGGTGTTGGGCTGGCGGTGGCAGTTCAAGTTGAGTAATTGAAGGGCCCATGAGTTGGGAGTTAACTGCAATAGCAGCGTTTTTGTGAAGGGAAGGTGTGGGTGTAGCGTTGGGGGACAGGTTGTAGGATTGGGGGAGGGGCCGCGATGGACATTGGGTGTTCAACGTCAATCCTAGGGAGGCCCATGTTGTAGGGGCATCCTGGGGACCGCACACCGTTCGTTGTGTGCCTGGAATGACCTATAGAACTGTTAGTGCACGTAAATTGACAGGAATTAATTAAGAACATACCAATGGCCCAAAATCAACTGAGACGGCTGGCTCAGGCACCATTCGCAGCTTTGGAGGACGTCCTACCGGCCTCTTTTCTTGCTGAGCCATGTCATCGAGCACTCTCGCCGCTCTCTGCAGATGGCCTGTTCCAGGTGGCCGGCCCAGTCTACGAGGGCGAACTTGAGGTGCAACAGTGCTAGTACTGCCTTTTGGGCGACCTGAGCCTGGCTTTCGCTTAGTGTGGGTCCATTGGCCGTTTTCGAGGGGTGTGGAAAGGGCAGCAGCTGGCTGGGTTGAGTTAGCCGTGTGTGAAGTTGAGGCCTGCACATCGGGAACTGATTGACTTATTGGTCAGTTTTCGTCATTGCACTGATGAGCCGGTTTGCTTACCTCCATCATCTGTTGGATTTCCGCTGACAGGTGGAACCTCAGCATCGTGTGAAAGGGGTGTCCCAGAGCTGTGAAAAAGATAAGACTCAGAAATGGAAGATGGATCCAGAAAAAGAGAATGTACCTGAGAATACAAGCTTCACTCATGTTCACAGTCCCTTCCTGTGGCGAGGGTGGTTTGTCTGGTGGCAGCTGATTCATAGGCTGGAAGTTGCTATTGGCGCCCGTATCAATGGATTTTGGAATTAGTGAAGTTGAAAAGAGGGGCACAAACGAAACGAAAGACAGACTTCTTAGATTAGACTTCAGAGGACTTCTAAAAGAAAGACTTTAATTACTTATGTAATACTCGCTATCCAGTATCGCTATCTGCCACAGACACCAGAGACCAGCCAGAAATTCTGCCTCAATTCTACTTTTGGTAAAATTTTTACTTTTGCATGAATTCTGCAACAATTAGAATCCAATTAGAATGTAAGATTCTACCTTAATTTCACAAGATGCAGAATTCATCATTCTTGCAGAATTCATCATTCTTGCAGAATTCATCATTCTTGCAGAATTCATCATTCTTGCAGAATTCATCATTCTTGCAGTTCTTGCAGAATTCATCATTCTTGCAGAATTCATCATTCTTGCAGAATTCATCATTCTTGCAGAATTCATCATTCTTGCAGAATTCATCATTCTTGCAGAATTCATCATTCTTGCAGAATTCATCATTCTTGCAGAATTCATCATTCTTGCAGAATTCATCATTCTTGCAGAATTCATCATTCTTGCAGAATTCATCATTCTTGCAGAATTCATCATTCTTGCAGAATTCATCATTCTTGCAGAATTCATCATTCTTGCATGCAAATTCATCATTCTTGCAGAATTCATCATTCTTGCAGAATTCATCATTCTTGCAGAATTCATCATTCTTGCAGAATTCATCATTCTTGCAGAATTCATCATTCTTGCAGAATTCATCATTCTGCATTTTGCCCCCCACTACATAATTGATTCTGCAAAATGCAGAATAATGAATTCTGACAACATTTTGCAGTTTGTTAAATCCATTGAGAATTTATCATTCTTGATAAATTCTGCATCTTGTGAAATTAAGGTAGAATCTTACATTCTAATTGGATTCTAATTGTTGCAGAATTCATGCAAAAGTAAATTTTTTACCAAAAGTAGAATTGAGGCAGAATTTCTAATTCTGGCTGGATTTTAATTGTTTTTTGCATCTTGGCAGAATTATTTGAGAATTAATTATTCTGCTAAATGCAGATTTTTATGATCCTGCATTACATTTTGCATCAATTCTGCATCCTGCAGAATTGGTGGCTTCCAGGAGTGTCTCCCTTGCAGTAGATTCATGCAAGTAAATGGAATCATGCCAATCCTTGCCCTCAGCCAGGCCAAGGTTGCTGTTTTCTGATGTAGAATTCTTAAAGTAATCAGAGTGACAGTGAAGATGTTGAGAGTGACTGTGACCCCAGTCAGTGAAAGTCATTCTGAGGTATGGTATTGAGAAGGCCAGAAGCTTGATAAATAAAAGTCAATGAAGAAAGGCCATATGATGCAATGACTCATACCAAGTGACAATAACCCACAATGACAGAAACAATGATCAAAGCTATTTGACAACATTGTGAGACCACTCTATGAGACCTCATAGATCCTTTGAAATTTGCTTACCAAAAACCCATCAGCAACACAATTAGAAAATGTAGTACACATCATACCTGCAAGTCCATTTTGATAGTGATTATGTACACAGTACCAATTGTGACCATGAATGCAACATATACCAGCAAAAGGTTCCACATCCTTTGGAAGATATCTTGTGAAGTGTGGTATTTGGATAAGTGGGCCAAAGGGCCACCAAAGACTAAGTATGGATAGTGGCACAACAGGCCACTATCATTGTTCATAAATGTATATATACTATGTAGATTCATTGCTTCACCCCTCTGTCACCATGTGACATCCCATCATGAGCTTGCTACCCTAGTGCCTACCCTTACCTGTCTCCTGGACCTAGATCCATAGTCTTAGTCATTATGCCTTAGTCATGAGCCTGGTTAGCTATCTGCTTAGTAGTTTAGTATTACATGACCAATCCTTATCACTATACACACATGTACATACAAGTGCACAAACCATGTACCTTAGTATAAATAGTTAAGGTGCAGATACAGGATCTGCACCTTGGTCAATAACAACATTTACAGGGTTATCCAAGAGCATGAGTGTAAGGGTGGCTGTTCTACAGCTTGTTCCCTAACAAAATCACTATATAGGTATGGCAACAGTATATTGAGTCCATTATACCATGACTGAGTCTTGTAATCTTAAATCACTATATACATCAGCAGATTCAGGATTTTCCCATAGTTTGTCATAGTCACATCACACAAAGTTATAATTTCCCATAGTATCACATAGTCACATCACCATACTTATAGTTCCATAGCATCCATGTGATGCACACCAGGTGTGTTGTTACTCTATCACACTGGCATAGCTTTGTCAGCATGTCACATTAGAGCTGCACATTTTTCATTTGAGTTAAATAAACCAACCCTAAACAAAGTCTGTGTGCAAAGTTGATCTTACATATTTGGGAATTTTTTTGTCACTCTGACTTTGTTGCCACACATCCGTTGCCATGTCTGACCCTCATCTATCTCGCTCTCAACCACCACCATGTACACTCTGGTGTTGCATGTTGAGCTTGTTTCATTCCTTTTTAAATTGTTTTTTTAACTAATTAATACTACTGCTTAGGTTCTACCACTCACTGGTGACGCCAGATGCTTGCTCTTAGCTACAACTCCATCATCTACCCATTGAAATAGGTTTGTTTTGGTACATTTGATACTCACCCATTTTTGGCACATTACCACAACTGTCAACAATGACAAATGATGAGTCACATCCCTACTTCTTAGCCCCAGAAGATACGAGGCAACAATGAGTGCTGAGTGCCAAGGTGAGGAGTTCTTTGGATTTCTTACTGCTTTTTTTAAACTAACAATTTTCTACTTTTAGCTACAATTTCGACAACCTCAACTACCCAGCCTCCCCATCCAAATGGGATGTGAGGGGTTTGTTTCAGGCTGTTTCAACACTCCAACCATCTCTGCCTGTTTTCAACACACAACAGCACCCAACACCTCATTTAGCAGATGATGAACCCTACTATTGATAGTACAGGTAGTACATATGACTCAGACTCTGTGTAGATAGTTGAATATGATTTATATATATATTAGTTTTCCTTATCCTTGTGTGAACTCAGAACATTAGCTTTCTAGCCTCAGATTGAACAGTATATTGTAATATTAGCCCTACCCTATATAGCACCCCATAGCGTGACTGTGATGCTTGACAGCACTGTAAACAAAGGTGTAGAAAACTGAGCCACTTAGCTTGGGTTTATCTTTACACATGCTTCAATTAAGCTAGATAAATGTGATAGTATCACAAGACTATGCAATCAGTAAGTAGGGGTATAGTGGTGAAGTTTCATAGCTACTCACCTCAGTCATGGTATAATCAGACTGAGGTGAAGTGATCTATCTATCTAGTATATATACATATGGAAACAATGGATGTGGCCTATGCCAGACTTATACTTACTTCATCTTCAGTGGCCTGGGGCCACTTGCTCAAAGTTGCAACACTCCTCCTCCTCACTGTAGACTAAGTAAGTGTAAGTGCTCCTCCTCACATGGAATCCTGCTCAGTGATACCTAAGAAGGTTCAGAGTTGAGTGAACTTGGTAGTGTCTAGCAGCTTTGTGAAAATATCCACAATGTTGTCTTTTGTGTTGATATAGGACAATACAATGTTGCCTGACTGGACCTGTTCATGCAAGAAGTGATATTGGATGTCAAAATGTTTGACCCTGGCATGGAAGGCTGGGTCTTCAGATAATGTGATGGTTGCATTGTTGTCGCATAGGATGGTAGTGGGAGAGGATGGTGTGAGTTGGATGCTAGTTAGCAGAGTTCAAAGCCAGAGAGCCTCTTTGGTGGCTTTGAATGCCACAGTGGATTCCGCCTCACATGTTGAGGTGGCAACAGTTTGCTATTGTTGTGCCTGCCAGCATATAGGGCCTGATCCAAGTGTAAAGAAATATCTGCTGATGCTTCATTGAGTGTCTGGACAGTTACCTCAGTCTGAATCAGTAAAACCAAGCAATTTGATGTTGTTAGTACCACCAAGTGTTAGCTGCAGAGTTCAAGTCCCTTTTAGGTAATGCACAACTCACACAGCTGCATTCCAGTGGACATACAAATAGTTGTTGAGGAATTGGGAGAGCTGCTGGACAGCATAGGAGATGTTGGGGTGTGTTCCGACTGCCAGGTAAATGAGACAGCCAACTAGGGATCGGTAACATCAGGAAAAATGACTTGTGCCCTAGGCCGTCCTGAAATGTCCTGGGGTGCCCCAGGCAGCTCAGGGCACTCAGGTCAAGAGGTCGCCCTGGGGTGCAAGTTACCTATGTATGAAAAGTCTTAGGCTGTCCTGGGGCAACCTGAGGCAACCTGAGAGCGTCCTGAGGCAACCTGAGGCAACCTGAGGCAACCTGAGAGCATCCTGAGGCAACCTGAGAGCATCCTGAGGCAGCCTTAGTCCCTTTGGATCTGATGCTAGAAAACATATATAAACCAGATATTTGAGTGGTCTCACACAACAGAATAATAATAATAACAATAAAATTATATTCAATTATTCTAAACATAGTACTAGTAATAAAATAATAATAAAATAGTGATACATAAATATACTAGTATAATACTGAGGAAGTAGGGAATAAGAAAACAAAATTGTGGGTGGTTTATATATCTTTTGGATGGCGCACAGACCATTGGTCACATGATCACAGATAAGCATGATTTCAGGCATATGGTGCTGGGTCAGGGTAGATTACATAAATTCCAAAAAAGGAAATTTTTTAAAGATGGTAGAGAATTGTTTTAGGACCCTGAATATGTTTAAATTGTATTAATAGCAGCTTTCCTTATTGAGAAAACTGCAAAATACTTTTTTGGACGCGGCGGTTAAAGATTTTCTAGCAAAATTCATAAATTCTAAGGGACTCCCAGGGCCTCCTGATGTGATTTGGTCCAGATGGTCAATGCACAGGATACACTAAAGGTGTCCTGAGAAAATGGGTGACACTCAAAATTTTACCTGTGCTGCTCTAGGATGTCCTGAGGTGTCCTGAGGTGTCCTGGGGTGTCCTGGGGTGTCCTGGGATGTCCTGAGTAGTGATGTGATACTAACAAATTACCCAAGGCTACCTAGGGCCAAAATCATTTTTCCTGATGAAGGTGTTTTTGCCACACTGCTGGCAGCAGGTGGTGTTTCTTTTGGAAAAACTTATTTTTAGAAATGTTTTGTCACTTCTAAAACATTTTTCTTAAGGTTACACCAAATTAATTCCCTTATAAGGAAGTTGTTTTGGTGTAACTTTAGGAAAAATGTAATCAGAGATGACAAAACATTTCTAAAAATAAGTTTTTCCATCAGAAACACCACCTGCTGCCAGCAGTGCCAGTTGGTCATTGTCCAAGGTAGTCAGGGAGGACTTATTGGGACTACTGAGTTTCAGTCCTGGATCCATAGGTGTTGAGACTGGATGGCTATGACTCTGCCAGTGACCAAATTGTTGAATTACCTTGTCAATGGGTGCTGTCTGGGACAGGTGGACTGTTCGAGTCTCTCAATTCCAAGAAATGGCTATGCCAACACAGTATTTCATGTTGCCAAGATCTGATATCACCCATAAGGATTTCATCTGGTTTTTGAAGTGCTTGTTTTCTGACTGGGAGCTGGCTATAGAGAGAAAGTCATCAACATGAATGGTGGTGATAATGGTACCTGTGTCTGTTTTCCTGTAGTAAATACATGACTCACAAGACAATCTAGCGAATCCCCAAGTGAGCATAGCATCATTCATTGTTTTGTTCTGTAAGGAATGGATAGTTTTCAGATACAGATTACAAACATCACATTGTGTGACCTTTGTCACAAAGGACTTCCCGTTTTAGCAATCACTCTGCTAGTTCATTTGTTGTGGCTCAATGTCTCATATCTCATTGTTCTGGTCAAGTATAAATACAGTAGAAGAAACTACATAGAACATTAATCTATTCCCCCAATATTGTACAGCCCTGAAATACTATATTCTAAACCCAAAGAACTTAGCTATCTTACAGTTCCATATTCTTGCACTCTGCTTCATCCCATACAATCCCCATTGCAACATCCATACATACTCTTCCTTCCTGGTTTCTTGTATAGCATTTTCGAGTTGGTTGGGATGTATAAGGCCAGCAGCTGTGTTGAGTTTCTTTTGTGCCAGATGAGAGGATCATCTAGGTATATCAATATCTGTATTGGCTGTGTAGTTATTCTGATTCTGGTGATCAGTGTCCATATTTGATAATGTTTCAGGTGCATCAATGGATTCTTCTCTATTTCTGTTCAATTGTTGAGTCTCTTCTTCTGATTGAACAGAGTCCCCAGGGTCAGTGGTGTTTTCCAGTATTGTGGTTGGAACAGGTGTAGGCATTGATTGTGTATGGCCATCATGCATTTCAAGGAACCGCACATGGTATGAGCTAACTACTTGTCTTGTGGAGGAATGGTAACACTGATAGCTTTTGGCATTAAGGTTGTAACCAATTAGCACACATTCAACTGAGCATTCATATATTTTTGGATTGTTCTGATTCAGTATGAGCGTGAAGACCTTGCATCCAATTTTGCACATGTATGAATAATCAGGTTTGCAGCCATGCCATTTTTCATATGGAGTACCATCACTTAGGGAACAGGTAATTGTTTTTTGCATGTAGATGGGATGCTGTTAAATATAGTTCATCCTATAGGAAAGGGGGTAGATTAGCATGAATTTGCATGGTGCGTGCCTTGCCCATTAGAGTCCTATGCATGTGTTCCACTTGTCCAATGTGGGCCAAAGTATATGGTGCAGTGAATTTGTGTTGTGTTCCTTGTGATTCAATCCATTGCTTCATTTTGTCGCTTTTCAATTCACCATTGTCTGTTCTGTACTTTCCCACTGATAGTCCTGTTTCTTTCTCCCTAGTGACCTCCCATGCTTTCAGGTATTGAAAAGCCTCATCTTTAGATTTCAAAAGAATGGACCATGGGTAACATGAGTAGTCATCAACAATATTCATAACATATTTGTTGCCTTTTTGCAATTCCACTGCCATGGGCCCAGTTAGATCTACCCAATCTATTTCCAGCTTTCTTGTCACTTTCTTCTCCTCCTTTCATACCTTGGGAACTGGTGTTTTGGTCTGTTTTCCAAGAATACAAGAGTCACATTTAGGTGGTGTGATGGGAAAAGAGGTAGGCATACCTCTGATCAAGCCCTTCCTTGCCATATTGATGATGGCTTGAAATTTTGCATGACCTAGGTGTTGGTGCCACATTTCAAGGTTGGGAGTGTAGGTAATCGAGTAGGCAGTTTTGCATGATGGGGTGTAAATATTGAGAGCATAGAGATTACTTCCATGGATTAAGGATCCATGTGCCATCATCTTCCCAGATGTGCAATTGGTTATCTAGCATGTGAGATGGTCAAAGTGGACCAATGCATTGGAGTCTTCAGTAATTGAGGATACCAAAATTAATTGTACAGTAGCATTTGGTACATATAGTGCATTTATGAACCATAGATGGGAATTCTTTGATGCTGGGATCTTGATATTTCCAATACCAAGTGCTTCAATTACAGAACCTCCTATTTCTTTTACTTTACAGAAGAAAAATTGAAGGTTGGTGCACTTTTGACTGGACTAATCCCGGAGCTTGCACCTGAGTCCAGAAGGAAGGGATTACTGACAGCATAATGGGTAAATACGGATGCAGCTGTGGTGTCAGTGTGGTCCAATGAATAGTTGTTCCAGTCTATGTTGACCTTGTATTCTTCATTGGATTTAGGTTTGTGATGCTCCCCCCAAATCCCAGCCATGAAGCCATGGTATTCAAGGTCATCCTCAGAGAGCTGTTCTGGTTCAATGGATGTGATTCTGGCGGATTCTCTAGTGGCAGGAGGGGTTCCAGTTATAGGGGTAAGTGATGAGGTATCAGTGTACATGAGATATGAATGCCTGTCAGTCCCCTTAACAGAGACTTGGATGTGAGAGGAAGGACCAGAGGTAGAAGCAGGGGGAACACTGGCCTTGGAATCTCTATCCCTCCACCTGGCCTCCTTAGATTCCTCAATTTTCTTTCCAGCCATTCCCCCATTTGGACAGACGCACCATAGAGCAGTATGCCCAATATCACACACCAATACTGATTGGTAGCATGAGAATAAAGCTTAAAAGTTGCCATCATGAAAATAAGCAGACTTTGAATTCACTTACCTATTTTGGAAGCAGCCCTGAATCGCATTTTTGGTCAATAAAATCATTCATTCAACATTATCATCCTCATTGCTCATCATATCCTCAATGTCTGTCACCATGCCCTCCATCATTTACACTATCGACATGCTCCTAAGCATCTACCATCCACTTGTTCCTTGGCTAGCAATCCAGCAAAGCAATCAATCTACTATTCACATTGGTCATCGGCTCCTGTTTGATCATATCTTTGGTCTATCATTTCAAGAATGGCCCCTTTATGGATGCATCAGCCACATCTCCCATTATGTCAGAGGCTTTGTCATTGTTGTTGTGGCTATGGACCCACAAGTTTTTGCTTCAGCCATCTATCTTGCCATCCCTCGCTCTTGGATCACACTCAGTCCTCTATCCTCAATTATCTACCTCTTATCTTATCATTCACTGCCAAAACCATCATTCATGAAGCCTTCCCACCCTCTTTATGACAACTTAGGAAGTCCAGGAGGATCACAACTAAGCAGGAATTGCAGATGAATCAGCAGCAGAGGATTATTCTCACAGTGTGTCAAGTGTTATCAAGGATGGGATCATGGGCAAGTAGTATTTTCTCAGGAACAAGGCTGCACCTTTCAAGTGTTGACTCAGGACCTTTCACATTTTTGACATGACCACATGCCTATGGAGTTGATATATTTTTGCTATTGGACTATGTACACTGCCTTCTTTTCTTTTCTCTCGCACTTTGACATTTTACAGATTTTTTTTATTGTTCCTTCTTCTTTTCCATTGTTCTTTTCTTCTTGCAGCTGTCCTCTCTTTATCTTTCTTCCTTTGACAGCGCGTACTTCTTTCTTTTTATTGTTCTACATAGCCTCATCCTTAGGGTATAAATACTGCTCTTTTGTACCAGGATAGGTAGTTTTTCCCCAATTCATTCTTAGTCCCCAACAGTCATCATCTCAGTGGAGTTCCAGTGAATTCCTCCCTCAAGTTCACTTTTTTACCCCTTTACTGTCAATCTTTCTCTCTGCTGCTATAGTCTTACTGAAGACTCTACCATCCACATCCACATCCTCTACTCTCTTTGCTTTTTCAGCCTTTTATCTGTCTCTGTCCCCTACTGTCAACAGCTACAGTCTCACCAAAGACTCTTTCATATTCATCCTCATCCTCCTCTACTCTCTTCTAATCAAGTGTGCTTACTAGTCTCTGGTTATACCTTCCCTAAACAAACACAGGGGGATATTCTGACCTAAAGTCTGGTCCAGTTCCCTCTGGTTGGTGTTTTATAACAACACAAACAATGATTTATACTGGGGCATTTACAGTTCACACACATGACAGGACTCTTACTCTGTAAGGGCTCATAAGTCCCCAGTAACCAAATTAAATTCAAAGGTGCTTATCAAAGATAAGCACCTTTCACTTATATACTACATAGGTGTGACTATGACCTATTATAGCTATATGAAAAGGAAGGCATAGTGTGTAAATATAACAGGAATAGTATTGACATGTGATTGCTGGATACCCAATTTTGGTGTGCATTTGGCTGAATATTGGGCGGGGGTGCCTTAGAGATGTTGTCAGTGAGGTGAGAGCTGAGACCAGCCATGTCAAGAAGGTCTAGAATTTCCGAACTCCACTTCTTCCAATTAACCCCATCCTTGTTGAGTCAGTCACCTTTGAAAGTAACTGATATTGTCTCTTTTGTTACAATAGGCTTGGAGGTATTGGCAAGTGTAAGATGGTTTGTAAGGGGAGAGGATTCAGCATCAGAGGGAACAGTCATGCTAATTGTTGAGAATGCAGTAGTTTTGTTACTAGAGGGAAAAAGATATATTGCCAATATATGTTTAATGGAAAAGGTTCCTATGTCACGTCTGTTTATACAAAGCATGATGTGAAAGGCCCATAACCTGAGCTGCTTAGCTCGGGTTTATCTTTACACATGCTTCAATTAAGCTAGATAAATGTGATAGTATCACAAGACTTGGACATCCAACAAGGTAAGCAACTGAGTCCCTTGTCTTAGGTTTTATTTATTATGAGTCCTCTTTAGGGAATTGTTCTTTCTGCCACAGGTCCTGTTTTCAAAATGTAATGGTTCAGTGGCTGGTATCTCCCATGATAGAAATCATGTGCTGTTTATTGTTTGGTCTTTGCTCATCATTGCCTGCTGCCTCATTGACCTTGCACTCATCCACTGCCCATGCATCCACACCCCTTCAACTAGTCTGCAAGATACCCAAGCTCTCCCAATAGAATTAAAATAGCTACTGCACTATCACTATTTAGAAGAAGTTTTGTGTTTGGAGAGTCTCTTCTCTCAGCATGAAAATACCCATTGTTGTTTTGTATCCATAACTTTAAACTTTGGATTTATTGACTGATGGACCTGAGTATTATGCTAATAGTAGTGCATATATAGGTTCTGATACCTTGTCATTCTGTTCCTGGCTCACATTTGTTCTCCAAAAACCTCTCCAGCTTACTGTTGAGCTTTGAATTTGGGTTGGAAATTTTTACTCTTGAACTGTGGATGATAAGCACCATCATTTCAGCAATGATATATAGAGGCATACTATCTCTCAGCCTCTCTTATGTTCCTCTCCTCCTGACAACTTCATATAGAAAACTAAGCTGCTGACTTTGAGGTTATATTTATACATGCTTCAATTAAGCTACATCACACTGCTGGCACTGGGTGGTGTTTCCCTTAGAAAAACTTATTTTTAGATATTTTTTGTCATTTCCAAATAATTTTTCTCATGAAAACACAAAAAGTATTTCTGAAGGAAAAATTCTAAAAATACATCAGGTGTTTCTCATGTGTTTCCCAAAGATAAATCTTATGTTTTCTTAAAGGTTTTCCTTTCAGAAACAGCAGAGAAACACCTATTCCACCAATCACTGAGTGGAATAGGTGTTTCTCCGCTGTTTCTGAAAGGAAAACCTTTAAGAAAACATAATATTTATCTTTGGGAAACACATGAAAAACACCTGATGTATTTTTAGAAATTTTCCTTCTGAAATACTCTTTGTGTTTTCATGAGAAAAATTATTTGGAAATGACAAAACATATCTAAAAATAAGTTTTTCTAAGGGAAACACCACCCAGTGCCAGCAGTGTCAGCAAACTGGGGGTCTGCTTACCAGCACCAGACAGCACCAGACAGTGCCATAGTGCCATAGCAAAGGGTCCTTTTGTTGTGACTTTGAGCAAGTGGCCCCAGGCCACTGAAGATGAAGTAAGTATAAGTCTGGCATAGGCCACATCCATTGTTTCCATATGTATATATACTAGATAGATAGATCACTTCACCTCAGTCTGATTATACCATGACTGAGGTGAGTAGCTATGAAACTTCACTATACCCCTACTTACTGATTGCGTAGTCTTGTGATACTATGACATTTATCTAGGTACAGTAAATAATTATACCATGACTGAGTCATGGACATAGGAAAGAGGTTGCTTGGTGCAGAACATCCAGACACCATCACAAGCATGGGAAATTTAGCAACTACATACTTGAATTAGGGAAGGTGGAATGAGGCAGAGTAGCTGTTTGTCCAAGTCATAGACATGAGGCAGAAACTGTTTGGTACAGAACATTCAAACACCAAAGGTGTGACAAATATAGCAAGCACATACCTTATTCAGGGAAGATTGAATGAGGCAGAAAATTTATTTGTCCAGGTCCTGGACATGAAGAAGAAACTGCTTGGTGCAGAACATCCATCCACCATCATAGGCATGGCAAATTTAGCAATCACATACCAGAAGTAGGGAAAGTGGAATGAGGCAGAGCAGTTGGACCTTGAAATCATGAAAATAACAAAGAGAAGATGATATCAAATAGAGCTGCAATCAAACAGGATGTTACATTCTGTCACATGTTACTCCAGTCCGACTCTGTCAGAGTTGTTTCCGGTAGTCCGTACTCCATTCCAGTACTTTCCCTTGTCTCTGACTCTACTCCTCCTACGTCCAACTCTGAGACTTCTCTGTATCACTCCGACTCTTCCGACAATATCCCAAACCCCTTACCACACCTTTGTCATAACAACTATTCCTTTGTCATCACTTTCCCACTATCAGTCAGCAAACCAGCCATGGATTATTCACCCTAGAATGCAGGACCTTTTCCGGGAGCAGAACACAGCACTTATATTTATATTCTATATTTCGGTTGCAATTCCTTTTATATTTAAAGTACTCAAACTTGTATGTTTTCCCTCAGTTCAAATATCATCTTAGTTTCCTCCTCTTGTTCGTCCTCTAAGTCACTGAGGTCTTCTGACTTTCCATTCTCTTCCAGTTCTGAAATCAGGACATTGTAGGAGCTGGGTGGCACAGCACATACGCTGAGGCCAAAGTCCTTTCCGTTACTTGTTCCGGTTCCATTCCGTCCAATCCGGTGTTACTCCGACGTGACCCCTTGTCTTAAACTTAACACAGGATGAAATTGATCTGAATCTGAGGAACCAGTTCAAGTATATACATATTTGTAGTTTATCTTTAAATTAAGATATGTTTTGCAACAAGAAAAATATTAAAATATTACTTTTCTGCAGGGATCCCATGACTTAGTGTGTAGGCAAATGCATGTGCCATTATTGAGCAACCCTGCTCTGCCTCATTCCACCTTCCCTGACAATGGTATGCACTTGCTAGATTTTCCATGCTTGTTATGGTGTCTGGATGTCCTGCACCAAGCAATTTCTTCCTCATGTCCATGACTTTGTCTTCTTTTTATCAAGGAGAATGATAGAAGTACACCAATACCAAAGATAAAGTCAAGTTGTGATTTTTCTTCATATCACATGGACTGGCTCATCCAATGCAGAAATGCAAGAGCAATTCCAGTGAAGTGGAGAAACAGTTTCAAAGTAGGTCTAGTACACCATTATTAACTCAAATTGCAGATACTTAGTACAGAAATTCAGATGTTTTCATTGCATCCTCAACATGCTCATTTTAAAGGAATTCTACAGTGCTTATGTTCAACTATCAGTCAATAAGGTGCCACCTGAAACTCTAAATAATACAAAGTTATATTCTTTTTTCTTGGAGTGTCATAGCACCTTGGATGGCTCCCTGCTCTATGCCTTCATCTCAAAGTTTGACATGGCAAGGTTCCACAGTCAAAAAGGCTTTATTTCCACCAACCTACTTGCTGCCCACCTTTTCTTCCTGCAGTTCTGCTATATTTTGGCAAGGTGGGAGGGCAGTGCTGCAGATTCTCGGATTTTTGAGAGTGCCCAACAAACAGACTTTGTGATTGAACCAGGTACCATACTACCTTGCAGATGCTGGATTTACACTCTGAAATGCCCTATTGTGGTGTCCAATGCCATCTCAAGGAGTGGGAGCAAGCTAAATTACAGTAACCCCACCACCCTTCATTGAATAATTTTTGTTCTTATGGTGTGATTCTAAACAGGCCTGCAGACTACAAAAAGCTGTCCAACCTTCAACATACATCCCTTTGAAATGTTATTGAACACATTTTTGGTGTCTGTAAACACCATTTCAAATTATTTGCAGCAGCAGCTGAATACAGGATACATAAGCAAAGTTTCCTGCCACCATTGCAGCCCTTCACAATTTTGTCCATGTTCATGATCCCAACAATCTCACAAAGGAGGACAGTGATAATGATCATGATTCTGATGATGAGGAGACACTTGTGACCTCACAGGCAGCCACATGAGATACCAATAGCACCAGAGAAATTTTGAGGGCACATCTCACAGGTGAGAAGGATCACACAAGTGCAAAACAGGATGAGATTTCAAAAGCCTATGTGGGAGAAGTATGTCAAGGAGCTATAAGTTAGGAACTTACCAGATGATAATAAAGTTGAATAGCAAAATAGTGGCATAATTATTGGATGATGATAGAGTTGACTAGTAGTTATAAAAAGGAATTACATACAAGTTGGGCAATAAATAATGAGGTAAAATTGAAAAGGAAACTAAACATTACACTGCTGCTGTTGTCAACTCTCTCTGGATGTAACAAGCCTGAGTCTCTTTCTTCTTGATGGCAAGATAAGGTTGTGCAATTGTTGAATCCTTGCAGAAGAGCTGTTTCTCATTCTCAGAAAGGTCTCCATCTTCTTTGACATTTGAATTGCAGTCTTGCATTCAGGAGTAGAAGTGGGACCTATAGAACCAACAAATACTGTGGCCATGGTCTTGCACAGAGGATGCTACTTCAGTCATGGCATGGATGGCAGTTGGCTTATGCCTATGAGTGCACTTTGACAATGATGCAGACTCAAAGCTGTCATTAGCAGCCACACATTTTCATCCATTTCAATTTGCTTGCCATGGTGTGACAGGACCCAGAGGTGTACATGTATCCACAGCCTTATCATTATCATAGAATAAAAGTATTGTCAGAGAAGAGACAAAATCAGTTGAAGGAGAATTATTACCTTCTCCTCATCTTCAGTGGTATCACCTGGGACAGATGGTGAGCAGCAGCTGGCTATGTCACCATTTTGTTAAGTTTAGACAATGGGGTAATGTTGGAGTAACTCCGGAACGGGACCAGAACAAGTAATGGAAAGGACTCTGGCCTCAGCATATGTACTGTGCCACCCAGCTCCTATAATGTCCTGATCTTGGAACCAGAAGAGAACAGAAAGACAGAAGACCTCAGTGACTTAGAGGACAAACAAGAGGAGGAAACTAAGTTGATATTCAAACTGAGGAATAAATACAAGTTTCAAGTACTTAAATAATAAAAGGAATAGCAACCAAAATATAAAAGATAAATATAAAGTGCTGTGTTCTGCTCCCAGAAGGTCCTGCATTCCTGGGTTAGAAGGTCCTGCATTCCTGGGTGAATAATCCATAGTAGGTGTGCTGACTGATAGTGTGTTAAGCTTTAAAACAAAAGGAGTCACGTCAGAGTTACTTGTTACATTCCGTCATACGTTACTCCGGTCCGACTCCGTCGGAGTTGTCTCCGGTAGTCCGTACTCCGTTCCAGTACTTTCCCTTGCCTCCGGATTTACTCCTTCTATGTCCAACTCCGAGACTTCTCCGTATCATTCCGACTCTTCCGACGTTACTCCAAACTCATTTCCACATCTTCGTCACAAACACTATTTCTTTGTCATCACTTTCCCACCATCAGTCAGCACACCAGCTATGGATTATTCACCCCAAGAATGCAGGACCTTCCGGGAGCAGAACGCAGCATTTATATTTATATTTTATATTTCGGATGCTATTCCTTTTATATTTAAGTACTCGAAACTTGTATGTTTTCCTCAGTTCGAATATCGACTTAGTTTCCCACTCTTGGTCTTCCTCTAAGTTCTTTGCAACTTCCGGTTCCGTTCCGCTCCGTCTTACTCCGAAATTAGGACACGAAGGTTCTGGGTAGCACAGCACATAAGCTGAGGCTAAGTCCTATCCTTTCCATGACTCCGTTCTGGTACTCCGTCCGTTACTCCGTCCGAAACTCCGGAATAGAGTTCTCGAACTTAACATTACTCCAGAACGGAACCGGAACAGTAACCCGGAAAGGACGTTGGCCTCAGCGTGTGTGCTGTGCCGCCCAGCTCCTAAGGTGTCCTGATTTCGGAACGGAAGAAGAAAGTAACAAGTCGGAAGACCTCAGTGACTTAGAGGAAAAATAAGAGGAGGGAACTAAGTTGATATTCGAACTAAGGGAAAACATACAAGTTCAAGTACTTTAAATATAAAAGGAATTGCAACAGAAAAATAGAATATAAATATAAGTGCTGCGTTCTGCTCCCGGAAAAGGTCCTGCATTCTTGGGTGAATAATCCATGGCTGGTGTGCTGACTGATAGTGGGAAAGTGATGACAAAGGAATAGTTGTTATGACGAAGGTGTGGTAAGGTGTTTGGGATATTGTCGGAAGAGTTGGAATGATATGGAGAAGTCTCGGAGTCGGACGTAGGAGGAGTAGAGTCAGAGACAAGGGAAAGTACTGGAACGGAGTACGGACTACCGGAAACGACTCCAACGGAGTCGGACCGGAGTAACGTGTGACGGAATGTAACATAGTGGGAAAGTGATGACAAAGAAATAGTTGTTATGGTGAAGATGTGGCAATGGGTTTGGAGTATTGTTGGAAGAGCTGGAATGATACGTGTTGGGATAATTTCACAGCTAGAACAGAGAATTGTAAGTCTCAACTTTAGTATAAAGTTTGATGTATTAATTATTATACCTAGAACAGAGAATTGTAACTAGGTAATTGTTAGATGTAATATCAAGTGAATAAATAAATGAACTCACATCTCAACTTTAGTATAAAGTTGAGACTTGCTATAGTAAAATCTGTGACTAAAGAATGTGACTGTTATTGTGACATGAAAAATAAAATGAGCGATAAGATATAGAATAGATAAATACTTGATAGGAGATCAACAAGTTGATACTCGTATACTCCAACAATATGGAGAAGTCTCGGAGTTGGACATAGGAAGAGTAGATCCGGAAACAAGGGAAGGTACTGGATGGAGTACGGAGTACCAGAGACAACTCCAACAGAGCTGGACTGGAGTCACGTATAACGGAATGTAACACATTTGTACCTGGCTCATAAATAGGAGTAAAATCACAACCTGGGCAGAAAGCACCTTCTCCAGTTCCAACAGTTCCAACAAGATCATGCAGGTCTTCAAAGAGTGGGGACGCAGTCTTCTTTTACTTGGCAAGCTTTGGGCCAGACTAAAAGTCACAATTAGATTAGCTTTACATTAGTTTTCTGAGGATAAAAATACATACCCTTCAAGAGCACATCCCATACTTCAGCTGTTGCTGTTAGGGGATAAAATATTTTGACTAAGCCTAATTGCCCACCTTATGTAATAATAGCTATATATGGAAGTGGTAATATATGATAAGGGTAATCTAATCAATCAAACTGAACTCTGGAACTCATTGGTGAGATGTGTATTTCCTTCAGCTGAATGCTTTGACTCTGAATTGAGCATCATGAGCTGATAACCCACCTTTGTAAATGTCCATACATTTGATGTCCCCATTTCTGAGTTGTGTCAAGCACAAAAGCTTCTATAGCCTTCAGTAAATTATATTGCAACCCTTGAAAGGTGTAACCATCCTAAAGTTGGACATCAATTTTTTTTAAAAAAAATCCACAGCCAAATTGGCCACTGTACAAAAGTAGTGGTGAGTAAGCATTTTGCACCATAGTAAGTATCACATACAATACTTGAGAGAGCAGAAAGTTTGAAAAATTGAAGACAAATTAGATAATAACACCAAATAGACATCAGTAACTTAGCATGAACTCCAACTTACAACACATTATTAGTTGATAAAACCTGAGGCAAAGGACTCAGTTGCTTACCTGTGTTGCTCAATAATGGCACATGCATTGGCCCACAAACTAAGTCATGGATTCCTTTATTGTTACAAAACAGATCCTAATTGAACAATAAACTACACATATTTCTATACATTGACTGGTTCATGAGATTTGGATCAATTTCTTCCTGTTTGATTGCAACTATATTTGGTATCATCCTATTCTCTTTGTTATTTTCATGATTTCAAGGTCCAACTGCTCTGCCTCATTCCACCTTCCCTGCTTCTGGTATGTGAATGCTAAATTTGACATGCCTGTGATGGTGGATGGATGTGCTGCACCAATCAGTTTCTTCTTCATGTCCAGAACCTGGACAAATAGCTGTTCTGCCTCATTCAACCTTCCCTGAGTAAGGTATGTGCTTGCTATATTTGTCATGTGTTTCATAGTGTCTGGATGTTCTGCACCAAGCAGTCTCTTGCTCATGTCCATGACTTGAACAAACAGCTTCTCTGCCTCATTCCACCTTCCCTGATTCAAGTATGTAGCTGCTAGATTTCCCATAATTGTGATGGTGTCTGGATGTTCTGCACCAAACAATTTCTTTTTCATCTCCATAACCTGAACATGCAGCTGCTCTGCTTCATTCCACCTTCTCTGAGAATGATATGTGCTTGCTAGATTTCCCATGCTTGTGATGGTGTCTGGATGTTCTGCACCAAGCAGTTTCTTCCTCATATCCATGACTTGTACAAGCAGCTGCTCTGCCTCATTCCACCTTCTCTGATCCAAGTATGTACGTGCCAGATCTTCCATGCTTGTGAGGGTGTGTGGATGTTCTGCACCAAGCAATTTCTTGCTGATCTCCATAACTTGAATCTCCAGGTGCTCTGCCTCATTCCACCTTCCCTGATAACGGTATGTTCTTGCTAGATTTCCTATGCTTATGAGGGTGTCTGGATGTTCTGCACCAAGCAATTTATTGCTCATCTCCATAACTTGAACCTCCAGCTGCTCTGCCTCATTCCACCTTCCCTGATTACAGTATGTGTTTGCTAGATTTGCCACACTTATGAGGGTGTGTGGATGTTCCGCACCAAGCAGTTTCATCCTCATGTCAATGACTTGAATATACATTTCCTCTGCCTCATTCCACCTTCCCTGATTATGGTATGTGGTTGCTATATTTGCAATACTCATGATGGTGTGTGGATGTTCTGCACCAAGCAACTTCTTCCTCATGTTGATGACTTGAACATCCAGCTGCTCTGCCTCATTCCATCTTCCCTGATTATGATATGTACTTGCTAGATTTCCTATGCTTGTGAGGGTGTCTGGATGTTCTGCACCGAGCAATTTCTTCCTCATCTCCATAACTTGAACCTCCAGCTGCTCTGCCTCATTCCACCTTCCCTGATTATGGTATGTGTTTGCTAGATTTGCCACACTTATGAGGGTGTGTGGATGTTCTGCACCAAGCAGTTTCATTCTCATGTCAATAATTTGAACATACAACTGCTCTGCCTTATCCCACCTTCCCTGATTATGGTATGTGTTTGCTAAATTTCCCATGTTTATGATGGTGTTTGGATGTTCTGCACCAAGCACCTTCTCACTCATGTGCATGACTTGCACACACAGCTGCTCTGCCTCATTCCACCTTCCCTGATTCTCATATGTGCCTACTAGATTTGTCATGCTTGTGAGGGTAGATGGGTGTTCTACACCAAGCAGGTTCTTCCTCATGTCCATAACTTGAACCTCCAGCTGCTCTGTAGTGCTCCAGTCTCCATTCTCTCTCATTACTAGTGCAAAATTGGTCCATATATCATCATAGTACTGTCTGATAAGTCCTATCTGGCTTCCATATAACTGGTTTGCTTTAATATGTGGAAAAATCAACCGTCGCAATGCATAATCCTCAGTTGTAAACCCCTGTGGAATAGCACAGGATAAGATTATGCTTCCCATCTGACATATTCTTTGCTGCTCAGTTTTCAATATTTTATCCCGACTCCAGCAATGAACCAAAGGATGAATAGACAACATTTCAGATGATTGTCCTCTTTTCATCAAGGAGAATGATAGAAGTACACCAATACCTTGCCCAAATATAAAGTCATCCCAGTGACCATCATTGTCCAATGCAAGCAGAGTATGATCCAATAAGTGGATTGCCTGGGGCAGCTTTTCAGCTATGTCACTATCAACAACATATTTCCTAGACTCCTCAGCAGCAGATTGGAATATCTCTTTGGAAATATTACTATAATGATAGAAAGCACAGATTTGAAGAATTAGAATTGCAGCCTGAGCTGCTTGTGCATTTCCAGCATCAGACTCTCTGCTAGCTCTCTTTTTAATCTCTTCAAAAGATAGATCCCAAGTTCCATACACTGTCTGATTATAGTGAGATGCTCCTGTGAATGCAGCATCTGACATGAGAGCCTGATGATGTAGGGAGAATTGTCTCAGATATTTCTTGAGATCACATTTCCCAGCTTCAATATAAGCACCAGCTTGGTCAACAGCAAGAGGGATGCATCCAAGTTCAACAACAATAGCCTTAGCAGCTTGCAGATGCTCAGCTAATGGATCCAAATAGCTAGCTTTGAGAAGCAGCATCACAGCATCTGTTTCCTCCATTTCACTGATCTCAATCATGTTCTCAAATGATATGATCCTTCCCATGGACCTGTTCCTACTAGTAATCAGAAGATTACCTCTGTTACCTGGTGGAATGAACTTGGCCATCTCCTCTGAAGGAGGATCATCAGCATTATCAAGCACAATCAACCATTCCTCCTGGATAGAAGATATCCACTGGAGGGCAGATTGAACTGAGCCATCCACTCCAGAAGCTTGTGCAGCAGGAATACTGGATATACCTTTGAAAGACATTGTAATACTCTCATCAGAGGAGGCATCAACCCAGAACACATGTTTAAAACTAGAGCAATAAATGAATCCAGTGTTGTGAATGGGTGAAGACACTTACTTGTCAGCCATGTCTTCTGTGAACTTGAGACAAATCTGGGTCTTTCCAATTCCTCCCATTCCCCAGAGGAGACAAGAGCGCCTCAACATCAGTCCACTGTCAGCACGATGAACAAAAATATTTCCAAGTTTGTCTAGTACACCTTCCCGTCCAGTAAAGAATGGACTGGAGCTTGGTTTCTGAGGTAGAGGGACCTTCATCTGCCTTTCGTCAGGATCAGCAGGGAGAATGTTGACACCGCTAATCTACATACAATTATTGCTAAATGGTTTACACAGGACACGAAAAAGACTTACAAAAGTGCCGCCAGTGATGAGGAAATTCTGGGCGTTCGCAAAGAAACCCGAGCCAGAATGCCGAGTCTGTTATTCATTAGGAATGGCCCAGAACACTGGGTGTGAGCAACCCACCGAGGAATTTTGTTTTGATTCCGTCGATCCCAAGTTGACTTGCGTTATGGCATCAGGCGAGGAAAGCGGAATTTCTTCCGAATGGACTACAGGAGCGATTGCCAAAGCGGAGACTTGGAGTTCATGTACAGTCTGATTGACAATGATGGATTGAGATGGATGTCACATGTGATGTGCTAAGTTGAACCCTCACACTAGTAAGATTGTTGATCTTCAAGGTGGAAACTGGGCCGGAAACTGGGGCGGAGACTTGGAGTTCATGGTCAGTCTGATCAACGACGATGGATAAGTAGTTATGGATGCGATGGGCAAAGTCAAACACTCACAATAATGCCAGCGACTTGGTTAACTTGAACGCTTGCAGTCGCAGCAGTAGTGGGAAGGGATGACATGCAATCAACGGTGTTCGTTATGATTGTCGGTGTCGAAGTTGCTGCTTCAGGGCTTGAACGAAGAGCATCGGTGGTCAGAGATTTCTTTTCTGTCTTGGATTTGCCAACTTTCTTAAAAAGGCGCTTCATATCGCTGAACATTGGGTTGTGGGTGCTCGATGCGCAGTGGGAAGAGGCAAGATATGTCCTGATTATGTCCACTTGAACACCTATTAATAGCAAACTCTTCACACAGACCCTACAAACCTCGTTGCGGTCAGTCAGATTCAAGAATTCATCTCCTTCTCAAACCGATAAAAGTCGACTGAGAGCCGTATCCATTGACAATTGTACTGCTGTAACCGCTGGACGTTGATCCCACGTGCACCAATACTGGAGAGCGCCGTTTCATTTATAGACGAGGATCTAGTGCGCTCGCATCTACATGATACAATACAAATCCTACGTTCTCATTTTGGGCTTTTTGCAATGCCATATCACCATGATCACCACGTCCTGCGAGTCCTTGGACGTCAGTGTCCACTTGGCGTTGGTGCTGGTGGGTTTTATTCTTCAGTTTCGGTATTGAATAGGCAAGGTTCGTTGTGTCCGTATGGTAGGGATGAAGCATTGGAACTTCGGCCTGGCAGTGGCAATCTGTGACCTTATGAACATCTGTGTACATGCTCAGGATGAAATGAATTCCCACTTTTGCTTTTATAGGGAGACATATTACTCATATATTACTATAATGACGGGAAGAATGGTATTTATGTATGTGTAAGTACGTGGTTAGTAGAACCCGAAAAACATCTTGCAGGAGGGTATCTAGAAAACGACAAAGCATTGAGAACGATTTGAAATGGCACAGCAATGATAGGATATGAATAGGTAATCGAAAGGTGGGATAAAGGGGGGAGCTTCAAGGCCTCCGTAGATAGCAGCGAGCAATCTCTTTCAATCGGACAAGCGTTTCCTTTCTTCTCAGAGTATTCTCAGGTAGCTTCAGTTCGCCGACACCCAATTTGAATAGATAAGCAAAGTCGGCTTGAGCGACGAGCGGCATCTTGGATGATGCAGATTGTTCTTGCTTAATTTGAAGCTTCTCCTTGAACTGTTTCGCGAAATCTTTCGAGATCAAGTCAGCACGCTTGACGACATCAAGGGGTACTCCAGCAAGATTTGCAACATGCGTTCCGAAGGACGATTCTGCAACTCCGTGAATAAGCTTGTAGAGGAATATCAACTGTGAGAATCGACTCATTAGAAAAAGAGAAAAAAGCGAGGAACAACAACGAAAATGAACCTCTTGTTTCTCGTCGTCGACAAGGGTTGACATGTGCATTGTTCTAATGTTAGGGTGATAGGCGTAGTCGTCCGTCAGAGAACCGTAATGAGTTGCGAAGAACGATAATGGTAACGTATGGGTTGCAAGTTGATGCAGCACGGCCTGTAGTGGCGGTCCTTGTTATAAATAGTCTACATAGCTTGACAATTTTGAAGCACGTACTGCAGCAATGGCCATGCCATCCTAGAAAGTAATAAGTTAACGAGAGACACTGAGAGTAAGGATGCAACTTACAAAAGTCGAAGTGCCTCTTCCTAGCTCTATTTGTGTACGGTAGATATCAACCCGGACCTACAAGGTAGGATAAACACGTACCATCTAAAATTACAAGGGACTTAGGTGTCGCAGTGCATAAAATTTTACAGCTAATTAGAAAAAGTTAGTCGCTTGACCCTTGAATCAGGCCAGTATCGTACTCACCACTCATCAAGTTCCACCTTGAAAGTACTTGCATTCGAGAACATATTGTCATAAGCACCCATACGTGTGATAATTGTATCAACCGGGCTTAACCTGTGGTAACCCGGAGCTTAATTCGTGTTGTACATGGTCTGTAGAAAATTTTACCGTGCACTTGAAGCAGGAACAAACATTCCCAATTGCGCCATAATCTATAAAAACAATAAGAATCCGTTCAATATGATCCACAAACGATACATACCACGCCTGTAGCTGTCATACGCATAACCTTTATCCAATTTCAATGAATTGTCAAATAAATGAGACAAATGAAATAGACATACAGTTGACTTTCCACTAGAGAGCACAGATACATCAAATCAAGTCCTGGCCCAACGACAATGCAAAAACTTACGCCATGTTAGGTCCTTTAACAGCTCAGAATCAGTAAAGGAAATGATAAAGAAAGGATTCAATACTCACCCGTCAATAAGACAATCTTACCCGCATCTCCTCCCAACTTGACATCATTTGGAATAAAACTCTTCAAAGTTGTGCTCAAGCAAAGTGTCGGATGCCTCAACTCCTTGAAATCCAACAGAGCCGAATCACTCTCGACAAATTCGGGACGGCATGAAGGCTCTCCAATGGCAATAGAAGATTTCGCAAGACTGAACAAACAATCGAGTTCTGCGAAAACTCGGATGGCGCGTAACCACGACGCGCGGTCTGTGTCGAATTCATCGAAGATCCTGAATTTGAAGGCTTTGATTGCGGCATTACGATTTTCTTGAGCTTCTTTGAGTTGACGAACCCGTTTCTGCAAGCTGCCCACTACGAAACGGTTCTTGGCCTATAGAGAGAAAAAAAAAGGTAAGACCAGTGTTGTTACTTGATATCACAGGCTCAGCGACCTTTGTTCCGCCTGTTTTGGTCCAATCATTTGGCAGCTTGCTTTTGTTCACGCTAACTGGTACTTCGACAAGGTATATATCCTGTACAGAACGTGATTTTCATGATAAAGATACGGACAAACGAGCACACTCACTTTGTTCCCAATAGCACTATGCCAATAAGATAACTTGATCCTTTATCGAACATATCAGAACACCACACCAGTCAGGCGCCGACAGTCAACATACCCAACAGTCTTTTCGAATTTCTTGAGATCCGCCTCTAAACTCTTTTCAAGAGCATGAATCTCCGAAATGACCTCATCGTACGTTTCGTCCTTTCCACTTTGAGGGATCAACTCATCTGCATCTTATATTTAAGTGAGCAAAAAGGGAATTTGGATTCAAGTCAGAATAGCCGCACACACACCTTCCTTATCCATAGGTTTGAACATCTCTTCGATGTGCTTCACATTAAGTAAGAGATCTGGAGCTCCACGAAGCAGGCCGAGAATCGTCTTGGACTCAAACGATTCGGATTCGTCAGCTAATTTTGCAATCCCTGTACTCAGTTTCTTGAAAGCCTGTAAATCCAAAATTAGTATGACATCCATGGATTCCAAGAAACATAGGCTTACACCCAACACTTTGAGGAATTCTTTGATACGACAGTTCTTGGCATGAACACGAGCCACGACACGTTCCAAGTCAGGAAGGCCTTTCGCAATGCTCGTGAAGGTGGCTTCGAAAGTTGGATGGTCCATAATGTCTTGCACAGCATCGAGTCTAAATTCATTGAGAAATTTCTTTTAGTCAATAATTAACGCAGAAAAGTATATTGAAAGAGACCCATACCTAGCATTTATGTCGGAAACTTCACGTAACGGCATGCATAACCAGATCCTGAAAAGTCGTTTCCCAAATGCCGTCACACATCGTCCAAGGAGTCTCAAGAGGGTGCCATCTTCTGTTCCTTCATTGTTAAGTAGGATCTAGTCCACCCATCAGCTATGCGTACGCCAGAGAGAAAAAAGGGGGTCACTTCGAGATGCGCCAATGTCTGTCCATCTAAAGTCAACCCCTTTCCTGTTTTCATCGGGTCATAAACATTGAAGTTCTTCATGCTCATTATTTCCTTGTCGATGTTCAGCTGTCGGAGATACCTATTGGAATTGTTTAAAACATTAAGCGGCTTCTCTTTAACTGACAGGGAAATCTTACATACCAAATCATGGACCCTAAAGCTTCAATCGCTAATTTGTCTCCAGCCATCTCTCGAATGGGCTCTGGAACCGTGTCAGGAAGTGAATATGGACTATCCTCGTCTGCCATGGTGATGTCCTCGTCCGTGCAGTATATTGTCTTTAATTCATCCAAAGTCTCCTTATACTTGAACCCTTCTACAGATCTGAGACCTGTCCACAGACATCCACTGGGAAGGGCCGTCTTAAGAAGCCTCTGCGTAGTCGCCGACAATGTACCCTGAAAGACAATGAGACCACACACCACGAGAAGAAAAGCGAAATCAAAAACCTTCTTGAAAAGCAGCTCTTTCGGACGAATCTGCCTCATCAACGTCTCCAGTTTGGTTCTACACACATCGTCCTCAAATGCGCTCAAGTTGAACTCCGACGTGGCACAATCCAAAACACACACGCCGAATCGATGCCCTTTGTCTTCTCCCTTGCCCATGATCCTGCCTTTGCTCTTATTTTTGTCCGACTCGTCATCCGCTCCAGGCTCCTCAAACACGGAAACACAATGCCCCGCTTGTTCGTCTCTGAGGAACTCAGGGTCCACAAGAGTGCCGTTAGTGTATACTTTGTTCAATTCCCTATTGAACAGCCAGGATTGAGAGGAAGGGGCAAATGAGTCAAAAATTCCCTTACCGTCTGACGATCTTCTCTTTGGTAGCAGCACCTCCCTTGGACTTCTCCTTCTCAGCAGCCATACGCATTTCCGCTCCTAGGGCCGTCTCGGCTTGTTCGACGCGCCCAACTTTGTAGCCTACATGGTTGCCATAAACATCGCAGTCTACAGAACGAGGAAACATGATCGGCTTTTACCTTGGGCTAGAAATTTCCTATAAAACGATCAACATTCTCACAGTTTCGCTGGCACAAAGAGGAGTTAAAAACTTACGAAGCCCACATACTAAAAGACGCCTCAGGTACACCGACCTGTGACGAAGAAATGGATTTGGTATACAACAAGAAAGGTTAATATACTCACCATACACATCTTGACCCTTGCCGTAAGTTTCAAATCGAACTGTTGGTGTCCAATTCTCGCGTCGTCTTCATAGAGCTATTGAATATTCAGTTTTAAAGATTGGTCTAATATTACAAACCATGCACGTACCTCGAAGAATTTTCTATTGGTCAGTGCACAAAGTGAGCACAATTGTGTGTAAATGAACGAGAAAAAACGTACCCTTTCTGGAAGAACAAAATCTATTTGATAGTCAAAATGAGTTCCAGTTGGAAAAAAAAGAGAGAAAACATCACTCAACGGTATCATAGTGATTTTGCTTTATCTTAAATTTAAAACAGGGTATCAATGAGAACGGACTTGTAACGGTTAAAGAAAACTGAAAGAAAGAACCAACCTCCCAAAACTAACTGAAAGTCAGCACATGCCCTGCAAGGAGAAAAGAAGGAACGAACCTGCTTTTCGAAAGGAGTAAACGTCGACCAGGCTTTCGGTGGGACATAGAGGGTCCTGGGATCATAATTTGGGTCATCGGGTTTACGGCCCTCTTTCTGTTTAACGGTGTATTTGGTAAATTTTAGTGAGAAGAAAGAAAAAATTCAACGAAAAACAATTTACTTACATCCCTGATATTGTCGGCTAAGAAAACATACGGCGACTCCGCTGCTTTCTTCTCTTCTTTCTTGTCTTGTTCGCGCTGTTCAGCAGCAGTGAGGAAGGTAGCACTCCCTCCAGTAGCACCACTGCTGGCTAATGGCTTCGAGCTTCCCTTTGATTGTGAACTTCTGCTTTTGCCACTGGACTTTTTTTTCTTCTTCGGTTCCTCATCTTCATCTTGTTCAAAATCATCCTCATCCTCAGATGAAGCGCCACTGGGTCGACGAGAAGGACCCGAAGAGCGTGAAGACGAAGATTTTGTGGACTTTGTCTCGACTTCGGAATCTGAAGGGACAATAAAGTCGTCATCGTCATCCGAAGCCTTAGAACGTGCCCGGCCTGTATATAAAAACGTTAAGTTATAAATAAAATAAAATATGTGCATATAGTGACTTTTTTTAAGTGGAGATTTCTTGAATCGACTAAGTCTCTGAGAAAAGGAGGTGTTTATTTCTTGCTCTTCCTCATCTTCGTTTTCGCTTATAGCTTGCGACAGACGCGGCTTTTTGGCTTGGCCTGAGGACAAAAATTAGTTACTCATCCAATATTAAAGGTAAGAAATCACGTACTTCGAATCGCATCGGTGGGCGAAGAGCTTCTGAAGTTCGCAGTTCGTCGGACACTGGACTGAACTTCAGTGTCGTCGTCGTCCGAGTCGTCAATGACAACTTTACGCTTGTTGCGCTTTTGACTACCCTGTACATCATCTCAGTTTTCGTTTCTTTTTCAAAGACTTCCAAATCTACTAACGGATTTTATAGAGGTCGCTTGAATTTCCTCGCCCGAAAGCATAGCCACATCCTCTTCTTCATCCACATCAATAGGAATAGGATCACTTGTTGGAGGCGTGCTCCCAGTCCGATGCGACGAAGCAACCGATCGCGTGCTAGCGGCCGCTGAAGAGTTCAGAGCCCGCAAGTCATTCGAACGCGACTCGGGGGTTTTTGGGTCAATCCCAGGTGAAGAAAGTGGGAGATTTGATTTATATTTCGCGTTAAAGGTGCTGGAGATGGAAGCAACTGATTTTTGTAAAGCTTTGCCTGCTGGCGTCTTTGGCATCCCCTTTGAGGCCGAGGAAGAGGTAGAGGCTACAGCAGGCCCTTTTGAGAAAAATGATGTTAAGCTTTTCTGTTTTAAAGAGTCTGTCGCAGCTGTGTCCTTAGCCGACATCGTTGTGGAGAGGTTCTTTGAAGGTTGTTCACAATTTATGAGGAAACGCGTTGGTACTTGTTTGGTTTGACGGTAATGGATTTCAATTACTTACGACGGCATTTACGTATGGACTATTCGTCTCTGACAAAAACAGCTGACTCTAAGTCATCACATTGGACTTGAACTACTTATTTTATAAAAGTTCCAAAATTACAAAAAGACATAACAAATAAATGAAGTTTACTTCTCAACTCGATCTACCAAGCAGATCCACGCATGGTCTTGCCACCACCTCCAACAGACCCTCCATTATTAAGCTAAGGCCAAAAAAAAAGTATGAGCTCCAGATACAATCAACACGTAAAGCTAGCCACGCACCACGACCGCGATCTGATGATGAACAACAGCTAAATCTATCAAAAGGCTCAGCGAAAACATCCACAATCACACAATTCCAGAAACCTTACAGTCGGTATAAGACATAGCCCCATTATTTTGATCCTCTACAAGCATATCGCTGAACTCTATCTCAGCCGCATCCAGATTTTGACGCGCGATATACATCTTTCCTGGCCATCCACGCTGGGCTTGCCGCGCGGCGAGGATATTGCGTACCTGGTTGGAAAGCCTGGTATGAAGGATTGGGAGTTCGTGCTAAGGAGAAAGATAAGTGGCTGATTGCAAAGAAAACGGTGAACACTACTTGCCGTGTAAGGGTTTAAAGCATTAATATCCTCTGTCCCGAAGAGATCCAATAAGAGTTGGGGTGAAACACTTGACCCAATCCAAAATATTACAACTTCTGCGTTATCTGTGCGGGGCTAACATGAGGATAAGACAAAAAATGACAACAACCCTCCCTTCAACCCTTCAACGAAAGACGGGGATCCAAAAGGGCAGGTCTAAGGGAAAACGTACCTATGAGGTAAATCCCACCAGCTTCCATGAACAAATGACCGTTTCGCATGCACGAAGGCATCGATATTGGAGTCTGCTGCATTTGGGCCTGTGTTCGTAAAGCTTCGTCGTTTCCGCCGTCAACATTATCCTCAACAGCAAACGGCAGTGCAATTTGATCATCCAGATCATGCAATGCAAGTAACCGTGGATACAAACAATAGACAAGGTCCCGTGGGCTCATGGATAGCATTCGGTGGATGTAGTAGTTGCGAACATCAGGAGAGACTTGACGGGCTATGGTAGAATGTAGATGAGACACTGGAGGCAGATAGACTGGAAAGACAATGGCAGATACCTTTAAGTGGCTTAGATTTTTGAAGTGCTAATGTGTATGCTGGAAGAGGAAGGAAGGCTTCCGGAATGATCAACTAGAATCAAAATGAAACATTAAGCATATAGAGCGAAGAATCGCGGAAGAGATAAGCACCTGTGTGCTCCGAGTATTAGCGGCGCAGAATGTCCGATATCCCAACAGGATAGCAGCGCATTTTTCCGTCAGGCTTTCCCGAATAGATAACGTCTGTTCAACTGACATAGCTGACATAGCTGTAAAAAATCGAACCAAAATCGTTCTTATCAGTTCCTCTATCGGCAAAACCAAACCAACTCACCCTCCCGAGCCATATGACACACAGTCGTTTCAAACTCGGCATATTGAAATACGTTCCCAGCCAACTCAGCCACGTTCAACGCTAAATTACACACCCTTACCCTCCTTTCACCGTCTACAGTCGTATACAGTACTGCACTCTGAAGAAATGCATAACTTCGTGGATCAAGTTTGTGCGTATGTGATAATGACACAGAAATAGCTTTATCGCAGTCAAGGATTCCGAGGGCTAGCTCTGGAGGAGATTGATTCTGGAAATGAAAACTTCCATAGTATTTGTCGGTTTGGAGGCCTGTACTAGGGGAAGATGGTTAAGGTGAGTTCGTCAAGAGAAGAAAAAAAGAAGATAGGGAAGTAGGAAGGAAAGTGGATTAACTCACCCTTGGAACACCGCACCCTCATCATACAATCATAACCCTGGGTTCGTTTCAAAACTCTTCTCAATTGGCCCTTTAACACATCTCCATCCCTGATTCTCTCAAACCTGGGATGGAAAAAAATGTCTCCACCTGTCCTACTGGCAACAGTACTTATACTGGCTATATCTATGAATCTAGACGGTGCCAAGAACAGAGTAACACCAATCCCTTGGAGGGCACAATCAGCGCCCAGCGAAGGCCAGGCGGGGGACCGGGGTTTATGGAAGATTGGTTCTGAGTCAGTCGAGGATTCATTTACGGAGGTGGGTTGGAGGGAAGGCAAAGCACCATAACCAATAGTGGGCAGTGTGCTTTGAAAAACGATGAGGTGCCCACCGCGCCCAACCTAACCAAGTAAGTTCCAGCTTTACATTCATTATATGTGGAGCTTACAAGAGCTGCGAGGCCCGCGACGACGACTGAACCAAAAGCGGAGTCAACCGATGGGAAAGAGGAAAAACGATTTGGAATTGAGTCGAGAAGAGTTTCAATTGCTGATCTTAAAATGTCTAGTTAAGACAAGAAAGATAAGTAAATCAATAGATTCATACCTTCGTTCGACTGGTTTCACAAACAAGCCGTCTTTAATGGGAACGAAAACTTCGTCAAGGTCTGCCACGACGAGTGTAGGGGTGAGATCTGACTAGGGAATATAATCAGGGTTCTGAAGAGCAATAAAGTATCTCACGCACGGTGAGGTCATAAAAATGCAAGGTCGTGTCAAATGTAATGATGGTCATACGACCATTATGCGAAAAACAAGCGTCGTTAAGATCGCCTTCGCCCGCGTATAATAAATCCTTCAGAGTGGCACAAGCACATTCCAAGAAACCCGATGCCACAGCGTCACTTGATACGTCAAATGCGAATATAATATCCATAGGTTCCGGTCGTCTGCTGCCCGTGGGAGGAGGTTCTACTGAATGATAAGGCATAGATATTTGTGGCGGAGGGTTCTTGCCCCAGTATTCTTCGGAAGAATGGACACTAAAGTCGACTGTTCCTTTCGTCAGTTCAGGCCGTTCCATGAGATCAAGACGGAGGAGATTTGCATCCAGATTGCAGAAGTAATCTGAAGGTACTGTAGGCAGTATAGTAAGCACGCAGTAATTTTGAGTAGGTTTGGTAGCGGACCTTCTGTTTCATGAGAGCATAAATTACACTTCCACTTCACACCACCAGCGACCCAAGTACACCAAGGATTGATGTAGCCTCTACATCTCTGGCATCGGGGAGGTCCCATGTTCCCTAAATCGACCACGGGTATCGGCTCCTCGCGTGGATCGAGTTCGGAAAAGGGTTGAAATACGGCTGCTAGAGGTATTTTACAATCGGATGCGAGTCGTGAAGTACTTGGCATTTTCCAAGTTGATACTCGAACGAATTTGGGAGAAGAATTGCCTGCCAAATAGTCAGAAAATTAAGTAGATTATTAACATGAGCGAAAGGTACCTTGATCAACTGCTATGAAATCTGTGGTGCATAGTGGGACATATGTGCCAGGTAAAGTCATGAATGTTTTTGACTCCCATGATTGACGGTCTATCTCAGTAACCGCGATTGGAGATGGTACTTGCGCAGGGTCAATACGTGGCCTCAAACCTACAAATTCATATTATATACAGAGTTAATAGATGAAATCATGCTCACCTTGGTAATTAAGACCAGCAGAGTGTGGCGGCTGTGGAATATGGTTTGTGTGAAGGTACATCGCTCTTGACCCCGGACTAACGATGGGTCCTATCTAGTCTCTTGTTTGGTTCAAAGGTTTGATTGTAACAATCATTATTCATCCTGGCCATGCGGTATGGGTATTAAGATTAAGCAAAAAGAGTGGTATTGATTCCTCATCAGTAATGGCACAAGATAACGAGCAACGATTGTGATGGCATACAAGAGAAAGAAGAAAAGAGAGGAAAGCTGAGCAAAGTCAAGGGGTAAAATCGGAAAAAAAGATATAAAAAAAAGGAATGTATCATAGATATATAAGGTATACGAGCGACGTCGACTACTAGGGAGATCTAAATTAGAACGGAATCATAGGATTTTAGCTTCGAGGAAAACAAGACTGGTAGCATATAGAAGCAATTGGGTAAGCAGTGAGAAGAGACAGTTCAGGTAAAAAAAGAAAGGAAACGGGGGAAAGAAACGAGTGTAAGCGAAAGGAAGTAGAAACCTCTGATAAGTCCGAAAAAATGCAGTAGTAAAAAAAAGGACACGAACGAAGTTTATTTTGCGACTAGTCTTGGACGGGCAACGATGACTTGGCAGACCTCCTCGACCCGAATCGGAGTTTCCCATCTTCACCTCGTCCCCACGAAAAGATCCCTCCTCCCGAACCTTCATGAGATTGACTGCTCCCCGTTCGAGATCGGAAAGACCATGCAGGAGATGAAGGTCGCGGATTTTCATTAAGATTGGGGTCAAGATGTTGGTTATCAGAACTTCGTCGACTGTTCAGGGTACCTTGCTGATGTGGATGATGATGGTGGTGGTGGTGGTGGATTTTCCCGGAATGACCCACTGTGTGCCGTCCATCACAACATGCACGAACATTCTCCAATCCTTCAAAACCTTCGTCAAAACGAGAATCAGCATGCAATTCGAAATCTAGATCTTCTGAATCATGGACTGGGACATTAACGAACGATTTTTCAGGGCTGTATGGGCTCTCTGGTCCATGGTTCCAGCGAAGATATTCCAGAGCAGGCGTCCCCGATCGTTTACTGGCGGATCTACTCATTGATATTTGTGATCTACTGCGCTGCCCACGAGGAGTAGCGGTCCATGTGTCCTTTTTTGTAGGGCTTCGAGGACTACGTTGGCCTGGTGGGGTAGTCATGAGTCGTTGACGTTGTTGTCGATGATCGTCATCGGTATGGTCTGCGGATCCAGGAGTTTGGGGCAAGATTGTATTGTTCACAGGAGACGTGATGTTGAGATTATTAGGCCGAGAGAGAAGATATTTCAGGGCCTGCATATCAGAAATGATGTTATTTAAACATCAAAAGGAAATGAAATAATAGGCATACATTCAACCAGATATCATGCCTTTCCTTGGTAGGAGCGGTAATCTTCATCTCGCGTTGTGGCGTAGAAATGACAACACTATATTGATAGAGACCAGGAGGCATGGGGTTAGGATCGAGCACTGAACGAACTCCTTCAATGTAAGCTGTGGGAACAAGTAAGCCAAATCATCGAAAGAGACTCAAACAAAGAAAGAAACATACCACTTTTTGCACTAGACTCCGACACATTGGACGACCCAGGATCAGCCGAACTCCAATACAAAGTCTTGGTATAAGGATGCACCCAGAAGAAACGCTTATGTCTTTTTTCTCCAACACCTTTCCCAATCGTACGACGCGTATACTTGTACAAAAATTCTCCGATCATCGTCTGAGTGATGGCATGGATGATCACCGGATCCGTTGAGGGTGCATTGATATTCGCTCGTGGTGTAAGGTCGGCCGTCTTGTCTGGTGTCGTCGGAGGCTCGTTCGCAACTGGAGTATGATGGTATCGATGATGATGGTCAGAGGATATCGACGATCGAGGTGAAGCCATCCCGCTATGTTCCGAAATGAGGGATGTTGTCGAAAACTCATGTCTCCCTCCCTCTCTATGCGAGGATAGAACATTGGAAGGAAGAATCGACCCTTGCGCATAGTTGGCCGCATTCGCAGCTGATCGGAAGCTGCTAGTCGAGGGTGGCTGTCTCAATCCAGCTTGAGAAGGTGGCATGCTTGACCCATGTTGACGCAGGTTGTATACCCCTTTCACGCCAGGAACGGACAAAACAGAACCAAGAGGCGTCGTTGCTCGTTGAATGAGCTCAGGTGGTGGTGGAGACGATGGCCTTGGAGGGGGACCACCATCAGAGGAGGGTATTCTGCGTTCAGGTATAAGGGCAGGTGGTGGCATGCTGCTGGCGGGAGGGGGTAATTTGGGAGGAGGAGGAAGGGCCATCATCGGCGGTTTGGTCTTATCAACAGCAACAAGCAATGCACTTCCAGTTGAAGATGATGGCACACGAGAGCGACTAGATCCCTCGTCTGCAGCAGTACCGGAGGAAACCAAAGATTCAATAGATTGACGTCTATCGGAAACGGCAGTGCGACGACCGAAGGTACTCGTTGAATCACGGAAAATAGATGATAGAGGAGTTGGTACTGGAGATGAGGCCCCAAAGATACCAGCAGAAGGCGAAGGAATTCCATTGGATGAAGGAGGAGGAGGAGCAACAAACTGGAATTGATGACCCGTAGATCCGACGCGATAAAGACCTGGCGCTGGAGCAATGACGGACTTCAGAGATTGAACTGGAGCGGCAGGGATAACAGCAGGGATAACAGCAGGTGCAGGAGCAGGAACCGGCGCTGGCGGTTTCCATTCGTCCGTCTGAATAGACATCTCCTTGACCTCGGGTTTCGGTGCCTCAATAATCACAGGCTCAGGCGGCTCATACAAATCAGCACTAACGCCAACCGTCTCGTACGTTACCGTTTGTGCGAGAACATCTCCATAGAAAGACGCAATACGCGACTGACGATCAACAGAAAGGGTTGACTGACCACGGACGCTTGAGAAGTCGGAGGCCTTGATGCTCTCTGCGTCATCCTCCTCCGAGTCCGAATAATCGTTATCGGTCATAGTGAGTAGTGAGTGGAAATCTTCGGAAGGTGTCGACATTCTTGCGTCGTGATAATCCGTATCGGCTCCAGTCTCTGTCTCTTCTCCTTCATCGATTCCTTCTTCATCTATTTCTTCCTCGTGTCGCTGAACCAAAAAGCTGCGCTTGATGGTGCTATCACCCACACTAACGCTTGAATGTGAAACATCAGCTTGTGTGATAGTCGCTCTGTGGCTGGAGTCGGAAGATATGGAAGAAGTGTACCCTTGTCCAATCACAAGAGGTATTGGTTGGATATCTTTAGTCTGAGTCTCGGCTTGTACTAGGGTCGGCTTAAGCACAGGATCTGTGCCCACTCCATTATCTACAAGAACAGGTGGGACCGGAACGACAGGCTGAGGTGTATCATGTTGGATGCCCATCTCCGACTTAACAGCAATAGGTTCCAGTTCTGTCTGAAGAGCCATGTCCAGCATGATGACCTTTGGCGGGAGGATAGGCTCAGGCTCAGGATCGGACTGTACACCCATTTCCGAATGGATGACGAGCACTGGTGCAGGTTCTGGGATGATAATAGTCGGTTCCGGTAAGATAATCGTTTTCTCCTCTTCCAACATCTCCGTCTGGCATCCAAACTCAATTTTCTCAACCTTCTTGACTCTGATATACTCCTCGCCATCATCTTCTTCCTCAGGAATCTCGGCCTCGTTCAATAAAGATGTATTGAACGACTTCATGGGCGAAGAATCTACACCGCCGAGTTCAGCGGCAAGGACCTCGGGAGCATCCACAATGGAAGGTGGGCGAGCTTCTTTGAAAGGCACTCCACCCCTTGGTCGACGAGGTACAACACCCCCCCTCGCAGAGCGTCCAAGGACAGATTGACGTAAAGGACTACCAGCATAAGATCCATTGGATGGTACACGACGAAGAACATTGGCGAAGGCAGGGTCCATTCCATCGACACTGGTCCGATTCGACGCTGGATCCAAAGGTGAAGGTGAAGGAGAGCGAGAAATACGCTCTTGTCGTTCTTCGTACTCTACATCATCCTGTTGACCAAGGCCTTGGTTGCTACCAAAGAACTGCGAGACTTCGTCTTCCTCATCATTGGGTCCGCTGAAATGGATAGGGATGGGGGGTACAGCTGGTGCATCACCGAAATTGGGCTCGTCGTCATCGTCGTATTGTGATGCCGGACTATTGGCGGCCATGCCAAGTTTCTGGATGAGATCGTTTATGCCCCGTCCGCGACCGCGACCGCTACGCACGCCACGCGTCGCTCCCACTTTGAATGGCGTCGTAGACCTCTTGGCCAACTTTTTGCCTTCCACAGCAACGGTGTTCTCGTCGCCATATTCTTCGTTCTCATCACCTTCGTCGTCTATGACTGTATTACCGCCAGCACCACCTTCCAGTCGCATCCGTTGCTGCTTTTCACGATTTAAGGAGCCTTTCAGGGTAGTAATCTGCCTCTGAGCATGGGCCAGTCGCTGCTGCAGCGCTTCAATCTCATTGCTGGGGTGATTGGCGGCCAAAAATGGCTTTCGAAGAGGTGAAGGTTCAGGGGAATCAGCAAAGTCGGAGCCCAAGTCTTCAGCACTGAACATAGCAGAGACGTCCAATTTCCTACGGTTAGTAGAGGCTCCTCCAGTAGTACCGAAGACGTCAGAGTCGTGATCGTCGTGGCCAGCGGGGGTAAGAAAGTCTGTGCCATCCTTAGCACCTGGTGTGAGTGGGGAACCGAATCTAGGGAGCCGTCTTCCAGCACGAGCATTTTCTGCTTTCAAAGTGTCGATAGTTTGCTGAAGGTCCGACTTGTCGCGTGCGAGTCCAGCAGCGTGTTTACGTGCCTGGGCAATGTCGGTTTCATGTTTGTTCTTCAATTCCTCGAGAGTGCTTTGCAGTTTTTCACTTTCAATCTTGTGGTGGTCGGCATTATCACGGGCGAGTGCAAGTGCCTTAGTGAGGCGTTTATGTTCCGTTTCTAGACGTTGAGTTGCAGCCTGGGCGTCACCGTGTTGACTCCGTAATTCTTGTAGAGCAACTTCGAGATTCCAGTTTTCTTCTTTGTATTTGTCTACAAAGAAACATTATTACATGAAGAAAACATAAGCCAAAAAACATACCACTGCTCTGTTCCTGCTGTCTGAGATTAGTTCTGATAGCCTCGACCGTTTTCTCAAGGTCGTCCTTCTCTTCTTTCATGTCCTGAATAGCCTTATCCCGTTCGCCGAGGAGACTCTGCAAGCGGCGGACTTCAGTAAGCAATCCGCTGCCGATCTCGAACGCAAATTCTGATTAAGGAAAAGGTTGAGTTCATTGCGAGATAGATGGAGACGTAATCGAAAGCTAGAACTCACCGACATCATCAGCACGATGAGCCGCATTTTTTGCACGTCGGGACTGTGCAGCAGACGTGCTAGCAGAAGCTTTTGTTCGCTCTGGCTCCTCACGAGGCAGGTCGCCATAAGGCACGTTGGGCGAATGAGAATCACCATTAGGAAAGCGCTGTAATATAAAACTCTAGAAATCTATATCAAGTGGCAATGTTACAAACGCTACGCACCTTTGAACTGCCACCGAAAGCACTGGATAATTGCGCGTTTTCCGAATCCCATGACAAGATAGTCTCTGCGAGCTCACGGTATCGCTCACGCGCCTCGAGGTCGATCTCATCATCTTCTCCTTTATCTGACTCGAGCACCTGTAGCTGCCTAATGCGTTCCTCTAGTTCCATCTGTTGGGCCAGAACCCGCTGCCCGAGACTGCCCGCTTGCTGGAGTTGTTTCTCCTTGCTGTCAAGGAGGTTTTGGAGGTGGTATTTCATGTCGCCAGCGGTTGAAAAGGGATCATCAAAGTCACCCATGTGCGATAGGACAGACTCTGGAAGTGGACCCATGGCTGCAAAAGCCTTTCAGAGCCCTCAAAGGGGTCCTACTGAGAAAAAAAGGACTTTATAAAGAGTAATACTGAGAATTCCCTAAACTCAACCGACTATGCCACTTTCCCACGATAACGTAAGCAGTATCTGTCTGATCTGAACCCTCTAACTGAACAATGATGGACTTAAAAATACTATTTGACCGCCCGTCCTGATCATCTTAGTTAAGAGCTTTCCCATGATTATAAGGGTTTTTCAGAGCCAACACCCAGAGGACTAAGCCACGCCCTTGAACCGTTCCCCACTGGCAGCAATTTATTATTGTCAAGGAGACCATTATTTCCACGCTAGTCTCTTTTAAAACAGACGAATGATAGTCGATTGCCGTCCCAACTTTCAAATTTCAAGTTTAGGGGGTCGATTCGGTTTCTCGGCCTTAGAGAGCAACGTTAAACCATCGTGCTTCATTTCTACATTTTTTTGACATTTGTCTTAGTCTTCTATCTTCGAATGGAGTTTGTAAAGCCCGCATGGAGCCACGTTCTATAGATATGAAAAAAAGAAAAAAGATATGGTTTATCGTAATGACCCTCGGCAATGTATTTGGTCCGAATAGTAGTAGTAGGAGGGACATCGATGTTGCAAAACCGAGGCTATGGTGCACTTGACTAAGAGCCCGCTCGGTTCAAAGCCAACCAGTGCCAACCCTAACCATAATTAGGACACCAGCGCTGTTTCAAGCTGTTTCCCGCTTGAATGTTGCGAGCTTAAAACCTTTTAGACTGTCGAGGCTGTTCTCTCCGAACGAAGATCTCCATCCAGGGCTTCGTGGGAAATGCCAGAAATGCGTTGATGATAAAAGCAACAAGCAGATCAGCCAGATTTTCGAGAACAGAAGTCTCTCGGTTCAGGAAGTCTTTTTTTTTTGCCCAAACTTCACTGCGAGCTTAAATAATTTGGCATATCTGTAGTATTATTCCGTTGACCTTCTTGTGTTCGGATCATTTGCCCCAAAGAACTGGAAATAAAATTTTGAGCAGGATAAAGACACGAATAAATTGGCCAGCAAATGAAGCTGAATAGCATTTGTAAAATCGTTCACCAGTGAACTCCTTTGATGTTTAAGCATTGTCATACATCATCCCGGCTTTCCTGATGCAGGCACCCAAAACGGATGGCTTGGGGACTCGGGTAGATCATATCGATGAAGACTTTCCCTTTCCACTGACGGATTTTTTGTCAATATTTTAGTCTCTGAATCGACTGATTTTTTTGGCTCAGATCGGCAGCAGACAGGACTAGTAAGTATGCTGCAAGAATTGTTCTCTACTACAAACTTATCCTCAGCTTCTAGGGCTAAGCAAGGCTCGATACTCTAAGTTTGGCATCGCAACTCCTGCCATGTTTACACGTCTGCGAAATACCATCATCCAAGGCGGCATATTCGTACAAACCAGTGCACCACCCACATCAGAAGGTTAGTTCGAGTTCCCATTAAGGTAACCCGCAACTCTTATCTGACGCTGAACAGGCTTCAAGATTCTCCATGCAAATATCGCGACTGGCGCTTTCCATGACTCCGGAGAACGTTTTGATGCTCCCAAATGCCATCCAAATACCCGTAAGGCCGTCTTAGCAGAAATTATGCAGTGGATTCAAGACGTCGAGGAATCAGAGCATGTTTTGTGGCTTTATGGGTCTGCAGGAGCTGGAAAATCAGCTATTGCCCAAACAATTGCGGAGATGTGCGCAAAATGGGGCCTCCTTGTTGCTAGTTTTTTCTTCTCTAGGTTATCCCCATCCCGGAATAACGAGAAACACCTGATTGCGTCAATTGCATATCAACTTGCCCTTTCCATTCCAGCTACTCGAATATACGTTGAAGCCGCCGTCCAAAGTGACCCTGCAGTATTTGACAAGTCTTTGGACACCCAAATAGAAATGCTTATCATCCAGCCTTTGAAAAATGCATGTGCCGTTGTCGATCCGGCCATTACGAAGAAATGGCCAAGGCTTATCGTTGTAGACGGTCTAGACGAATGTCATGGTCCTTTGATTCAATCCTCCATCATCCGTGTACTTTCGACAGCTCTTCTTCACATCCCACTCCCACTCATCCTTCTCGTCGCCAGCCGTCCTGAGCCACATATTCGGAATGCATTCAATCTTTTGAACAAATCTCAGGCCTCTCGTCACATTGTCTTGGACGACTCGTATGAACCAGACGCCGATATCAAGGTATTTCTCCTTAGTCGATTCGAGGAAATTAAAGAAAACCACCCACTTGCAGTCTATATTCCAAAGTCCTGGCCATCTGCGGAGATCATTGATCGACTAGTCCGAAAATCTTCAGGGCAGTTTATTTACGCTTCGACTGTCATGAAATATCTGGATTCTCCTAATCATCGGCCCATGAAGCGGTTGGACGCTATCATAGGGTTAAGACCTATTGACGGCGAAATGCCCTACAAAGAATTGGATGCATTATATAGCCATATCCTCTCCTGCGTTGACGATTTGGCCAGTATACTAAAGATATTTGGATTTTTGTTTTTCCGGGATTGGAGCTACGCCACCCCGGTCACGCCATATCTTGTGGCAGATCTACTTGGTTTGGACGAAGAAGATGTCCACCTCTGTTTATCCGAACTCCACTCTATCCTTTATGTTCCTCCACCCAAGACAAGTGGAATGTCCATTACAGTGATCCACGCTTCCCTACAAGATTTCCTTGTCGACACACTACGATCTGGAAGGCATTATATTGACGAAGAGGCATTCCATACGGATCTAGCCCATAAATGCCTACGTCAAGTCAGTACGTTGTCCATCAATACCATAGAACGCAGGTCCCAACGGTCAGAAGGATCTTTCGGTGCTCAAGAGTACTTAACGGGTGCTTTCATATATCACTGTTCTCGGGCTTCAACAGACTCTGCCAATCTCAAAAACGATCTCATACAAGTCTCTGATCTTCGGCCATGGTGCGGAATCAGGCCGGCCTCCTTTTATCATCGCCTCCCATCTTTATTTGACTGGCTGTACAAGGTCTGTTATGTCTCTACGGATGATCTTCACTTCGGAATTAATCCATGAATCCTCAGGCTGACACGCCGGCTAAAAAACTCTCGAGCCACTTCAAATTTCTTTTCGACCAACATCTTACTACAAAGCTCAATGAATATAAATTTAACGGAAGCAATGTTGATATTGCGGGGCTGATATTCTTTCCTTTTCTCTGGAATTCACCATGGTTCTCTCTGATTTCAGGAATCTCTCAAGTCCCTGACATCTTTCCCTTTTACGCAGTATATTCTCCCGTTCATATGGGTGATGAGGAACGATATCGACGTTTACTTATCGAATTTTTCGAGGATAAAAATAGGTCTGGAAAATACCATGTAGATGGTATAGTTTATGCTCATGCTGCACTGGAATGCTTTCGAAATATGGTTAATCCAAACGACGAGTAAGCCTGAGCTGTTTTAGTATTTTTTGGGTATTTCTCAATGATAAATTGTATCAAGTGAAATATTTAATCCCTATCCATTCATAACGGGGATTGAACGACCTGACGCCAAGTTGTTTATGTCTTTAACTGGTGACGTAGCCTCACGGCGGGAGATTTTAGTCCCCAATTATAAGAATGGTCTCGACGCTGTATCAAAACTTCTCTTAAAGGCTGCTCCACTGACAGATCTCTACATCTGCGTACGGGATCACCCTCTTCAAAATCCTGCCAAAGCCAAAGTTCACTGCGAGCATGGGTTCACTTCCCTGAGGTTGGCTGTGAAAGCCTATTTGGATGTGAGTTTCTACCGAATGTCTCTCTCTCTAACATTTGTGTTGATCCCATATCCATGGCTCAAGAAATGTCAGCATCATCTTCTTGGTCCGAAGATTCTCCGAAGGTCATTTGTCTCTCATGCGGAGATATCAATCTTACACTAAATAATCTATATATTACAAGGTCTTCAAGTTGTCCTCTCTATTTTCCTTGCATGGATCTCGAGTCAAAGTTTGGGAATCACTTGGGGACATTTAATGAGCGATGGCCCCTTGTCACCGACAGTTTAACTAGACCAAGTGGTACGACGGAATCACAGGCAGCATGGCGTCGATTCCATGCAAAAATGCATCAAATTTTGGAACTACGACTATCCAGGCACTTCAATAAATCAAAGCACCCTCATACCAAAATTGTCCACAGCCAGGGAGAGAGGGGAATTGATTCAGGAGAAGGGCATTGAATACACATACAATAATTCGTGAGGCGAGGGGCTTTTGTCAGTTTCGTGTTGCGGTTTTTTCTATCAGCTTTCGCGAACCAGGATCTTGGCAAGTCTTGGCATACTTGAGCATTCGAATGGGGATTGGACAATGCAGAGGTGGATCGTGATGGATGCAGGTTCGAATGATGACGACTGAGGCTAACACCAAGTAACCGACATGGTCCGTTGTTTTTCGTTCAATTTTCCTTTACATAAGTTTTAAGCACCGACACTGACAGGCCAGTTACAATATATAGTTTGTTATGTAAAGCACCATTACTAAATATCTTTCGAAATATCTATTATCCTATCACTCAACAGTTCTCTTAAACTGGAGGTAGCACGGGTCTCCAAGCGGCCTCGACTAATACATCAACAAATGGTAAGGGGCCCAGGTTTAGAATGCAAAAAAAAAAAAACCGAACTGACCTGATGGATATCATTCCTGTCCGGCTTGGGAAGCTCCGTCACAGGTTTACCAGACTTGTCAACGATGCCGAAATCAAAGCCAGCAAGCATGAAAGCGAGAATGATCTTGATTTCCAATTTCGCAACTTTCATCCCTGAGCAAGGATGACGTCCTGTGATGCAGAAAATGTAAATAACATCATCAGGGCTCATGGGGAACTTTGAACAAATTTTAAGAAAATAGTAAACGCACCGGCACCCCAGCCAAGATACGAAAATGTGCCTTTCTTATCTTCCTCTCGTCCTGGAGCAAATCTAGCCGGGTCAAACTCATGTGGGCGCAAATATATTTCAGGGTTCAGATGAGCATCCGCCAACGAGAAAGCAACGAAATCCCCGCGCTTGACGACGCCGCCCGATAGCATCATATCCTCCAAAAGGTTACGACGAAGAGTGACACCATTCACTGAGAGACGAAGGGTTTCTCGAATCACAAGTTCAAGCACAGGCATTTCGTCTTCCCATGCCGAGATGTGGATAGCTGCAAGTCGCTTGTGCAACGGTTCGTTGGAGGAGTTCGTCGTGTGTTTTTGGATCAAAGAATCTACTTCTGCCTTGACTTTATCCTTCCAATCGGTGTGCGAAGCAAGGTAAACAAGCGCCCAGCACGCTATTCATCAGATAGTAAGCACAACATCAACATTCCGAAGTGGAGAGAAACGAACAGTTAATTCCAGTATTGATGACTCCCGCAAAAATTACCGAGAGGACGAACTATAAAGCAAATATTAGATGACATTGTTTCCGTCCCCGGCTTCTTGTTGATGTTGACTCACCCCTACGATGTCTGGAGTAGACAAACCTTCTTCTAATAAAACATCGATGGCATCGGAAGAGGGCACAGCGGCATTCCGTCTTAACTCAACGTAATCATGTAATTTTATAAATAGGTCCTTCGTCGCTTGTTCCTTTCTCTTCTTTGCCGGTCCGGGGAACCAAGGAAGGAGAAGTACCGTTGGCGTAGCACTCTTCTCCAGTGTCCAGTACAGCGCTTGGATCTCCTCAATCGCCTTAAAATTGTCTGAAAGTTCAGCACAACTGGCCATCCGTACTGTCATTTGAAAGACAAGCTACAAGAAATTATTAGATTCTTTTGATAATCAGCGAAGTGCAAGGACCAGACATCATAAATCGACTTGAACGGGTCCATTTGACCTTGCTTCCCCCAGGTCTTCATGCGCTTGTCGATATCAGAAAACAAGCTGGGGAGAACTGTCCATCATTTCAGAAGGTTACTAAAATAGATCGCAGACTGATACAATGACATGAACACTCACCATCTGACAGTCTATTCCTGTTGAGCAGCTTGACAAGGTGCTTGTTGAACGACGATACATTATCCCTCTGGGTATCTTCGATATTGATATCTCCAAGTCTAGGGACCTAGTGGGAAAATATGATGGCGTCAAAAAAATTATTGATATAACGCAACCCAGACGCACCCCGCCCATTAAAATCTTGTATCCTTCAATGAAATCTAAACTCTTGTTGTCAAAGTATGCCTTCCGAGCCTCCTCGCCACGCAAAGCAACTACATTGTGCTGGATTACAAGGTCAGACCTGGACCAATGATATGGAGAAAGATTTTTTTTACGTGAAGAACTTTAAATTTGAAATGAGGGTCATTTCCGAAATTGGCCCAGATGAAGTCAAAACGTTTCGTAAAGAAAGTCCAGGCGGTGAAGATGGGGAAACCGCCAAGTTTTCTTATGGCACCATTCCCATCTTTGAGAGTAAGGTATCGAGAGAGAAACAACGCCAGCAACCCAATGCCGATGTACGAAACGGAAGTGAGAACATCAAACTCTTTGCTCCGTGCGTGCAAATCCTGCAGGAGAGGCGCATACTGTTTGAAAGTATGATTTAAAGACATGAGGGGAAGGGAGAGTCAAATTTTGACAATCTGTCTGCGCTTTTATATCGGCTTATGCCGGCAGGGTGAATCGGCGGCCGTCTGGAGTACATTTGCTGGTTCGCCTCGCCTCATGTACTTGTTTCTGATCTACCGGGGGTGGATCTAAAACATCCATAAGTAGGCGTTCCTAACCAATGATTCGGGGTCCAGTGTCATCATGATCATCCTGAGTTCAAGTTCGGCTCGAGCGTGATGCGTCTCCTTGCGTCTCTTGTGAATAGGATAAGTATTTTTTCCTCTGAGGGCCCTGTCTAACTATAATAGCTCGGGACAGGCGAGCCAAGTTGAATCGCGATTGATCAACAATGGCAGATCTGAGAAACACTACCAAATAGTATGTCAATACTTATACAGTTGCGGACAACCAAACACGACAATTTTGATACCCCGAATTATGCACGCTGCCACAAACATTCAGAATAGTCAAAAACTGCTGAAACATGTATATTGCACCCTAATGAACATATTTCTACGTGCCGATTTCCTTAGATCGAAAATTTTGGGCCGATAAACCCCAAAAATTGGCCACCCCCCTCAAAAAAATTAGGAAAAATGTGAGAAATGCTAAATCAAAAGCTCTCAATGGGATAAACATGATTATGTTTGCTGATTTGGGTTTAGACTAAGGGTTGTGGCGGAAAAAATGGAACAAAATACCTGTGACACTCTGTGACATCAGTAAAAGTATGCGATTTTTGGCTTTCACATGACATTTCTCAATATTTCATTTCCATGCGTCGTCTTTCCAAGTAGCCTGTATTCCAAGTAGCCTTTATTTTCTCTATCTCTTTCTCTTGTTGACATTGTTTAAAACCATGATGTGCCACTGTGGCAGTATACTACTTAGTAGCCAGTATGATCATGTTTTAAATTCTTGACATGGAGGCTGTTTTCATGTCGATCCTCAAAACTTGAACTCTAACATTTATTAGAGTTCGCTTGCAAGCCGAGAGTACTAAGAACAGTAGGTTATCTCCACTTCAATGTCCTCTACAAAGAAAAACACCAAATTCCAACTCCGACTAAATGTGTATTATTACTATCAATATGAAAACAACTGTATTGATACCCTACGAACACAATCCGGTGATCTAACGCTGCCACATGGGCTGTTAGGAAACAAAAACAACATTGACAGGTTTATAATAGAGCAATGAATTGCCAATGATGTTGACTGATGCTATTCTGAACCGAGGTAGCATACATTTTTTTACAACTTTTGGTCCAAAAAAATTGGCCACCCTAAAGGGTCGTGGGAGAAACTTCGGAGACATGTTTTTTGACGTATTTCAACCCGCTGAATCCAAATCTGAAATCAGTTTGTCCCATAAAACTTCCCGATCGTGAGATATCAAAATTGTCGTGTTTGGTTGTCCGCAACTGTATGAGCGCTTCAGGGTTCGCACATGCATCACTTTTTCACATGGATCAACTCATCACCGAGTTACCCACGTATCGCCCACTGTCGCCCATGAATGTCATACAACTTCGATCCGATTGGCAAGCAAAATTTGGGGAACTGCGTGCCGCGCAAAGTACATTCCCCACCTTAACAAATCATGTCTCATCACTTCATATCGAGTTGCTTATGTAACGTACTCTTACTAGTAATACACATCAACATCAAATTATCTCAAAAGCGTTCTTCTCGCTCTGAACTCGTTCTTGAAGAATATTGACTCGGGGTTCGGGAATCTAGGTATGTCTTCCTGAATTCCTTGAATGTTTACCTTCAAAAATGCCCGTTTGTTGGTCCCCTATCGGTGCTATGGCGTTTTGTTACGTGGACAGTAACATAAACTGTTGTTTTGTCGGGACTCAATGTACTCTCTCCGACATTCACCCTCATCATGCAATATGGAACAGGTTGATGGCCATAGACGCCCATGAACCTGTCCTCAAGGTCTACATTTAAAGACTTTCAGTGAGAGGATATGGTGATTTGGGTTCGCTGGGTCACCAAATTCGCCTGTTCCTTAGCAATGTCGGTGATGGTCTCCACACCCGTCTTCTCTGTTTAGGACATATACAATCATCCTGTTTAACATTCGGTACGCCAGTACGCGTTTGTTGAAATAGGGCTATGGCCTCGGGATAATTGGGCCTATCAACGGTGATGTTCGCTGTGGATGATGGCCGGGCTTCATTTCCCGTTGCAGGATGTTGCACAGCCGAGGGGAGTTTCACGAGCTAAGCATACGAGGGGGGTTATTATAAACGCGGCTTGTCCGAATTATTTGATATATCATTGCATGTTTCTTAACTTGACTGCTCTTTGTGTTTCAGGTATTTCCGCTGCAAGAAATTCGAGAGGTTATATGACCCCTTGATGGGTATTGTGATGAGAACGCCACCGTAAAATTATATTTTTCAAAGGCATTGACACAAATTAAATGTTCGAACAGAAATTGCGCTTGGTGTCTGGATTGCGAGGGGGTGGCGTCTTGTTTCTGGAATTCTTTGTTCCGATTCACTAGGATGACCTCAAGATGTCAAATTTTGTGTGGGATTTTTGCTCAGGCTATCTCCCTCTACAACTGAACTCCACAAACGAAGGTTCACGTAGGTTCAGTCGGCTCGACTGGATGAATCTATTTGGAAAAATGTCGGGTACACGATGAGGTGTTTTTGCGCAAATTTCCGATTCCAGGCTCACCAGCAAGTAGTCCTGAGGCAACAGGCTTGCAGCTTACCGGAGGTTTGGAGGTTCTGCACTGCCATCAGGTCTACCTCATGCAGGGAACGATCTCCAGTAGATCTGGAGACAAGGATAGTAATATTGACGTTGTCTGACGTTGTGAAGAATTTCTTGGTTACCAATCAGGGTTTTTAAGACAACAAACAATCTATGTATGACAGCTAAAATAAGAAATGCTCATCACTGAATTATGACACACAGCAGGATGGAAGTAGGGGGAGAAAAAAGGGACAAATGTGGATACATATGGAGATTATGCCGCATGTGCTCAACACTCCCTTCAGGCTTCAGCTTCCAAATGAAGAAGTTGGGCAGGATAACGTCGAAGGCGAAGCAAACGAGCTTCCCCTCCGCCTTAAATAGTACTGTTCGAATCTTCCCCATTCAGATCGCGAGGCCACAACAGAGAAATCATCTTCGCTGCCTTTCCCCTTCCTTTGTCCAAATTTGCGTTCCAAGGCCGGTGAGGTTGCTTTCCCTTGATGTATGCTCCAGACAGAAGCCTTCCTGGCATCGGCATCGCAATGTAGGAGTCGTACTCTGGAAGTATGCACCGAATGGGTGAAATTTCCTCAAGGACACGTAGAAAGACTGTTCGTGTGTTGGCATGTTCTGCGAGGGTTGAACGCTCGAAGCGGGCAAGGACGAAGCCTAGAGGGTTACACATTCGTCAAACTGTCTGCGGCTGAAGTTCTAATGGTAGCATACCTTCGTAGGGATGCATCTTGATAGATCTGCGTGCATCAAAGAATAGCGGCATTATCTGGCCCACTCCTACGTTCTCCTGTGTCATGCAAACCAATGACTCTACACCGTGGAGTCTTGCAACGAATGGATCCTCGAGCTTGTATAATATCTGTTGCATGCCATGTAGCAGTGTATGAGGAAGTTTCTGAAGTTTCTTTACTGCTGAATCGGAGACCAGGCCTTCCTCCAGTAGTTTTAGAAGAAGTCCGACGTATCGTTCTACTCGAACAATGGTATACAGGTGTATCTCCCATACACCTCCTGTCGGTAGTCTTAGATCGACGCCGTTCGAAAAACAGTCTGGACCCGAGCCAGAGATTATACGGAATCGCAATGATCCAGCGATATCAGGGTGTCCGGGCTTAGGGCCTTTGTAATAGAGGAAACCACGAGTGTCGTCAGGAAAAGGAGTAAACTGACGGTGGTGCGTAGTATATCGAATGTAGAGTTTTGGGGGGGAAGAGCCCCTTGTCTGGAGACGACAAGAAGCATGTGACATTCGAGAAATTTCATAAGGGGTCTGGTCTGAGGATGAGATCTTTTTGGGGTCCAAAGTGAGTAATGGACGCCTACGTTCCTATAGTGTAAAAGAATTCAAGCAGTTGTAGATTTTTATGAAGATGATTTTGCGTACCCCTAACACATAGAAGAACCGTGTCTGGCCATGTCTCCTGCTGGGGACTACAACATTTTCGCGACCATAAATGAAATGAGCCGAAATGCGGCGTCCCATCTTGCAAGAATTACTTAGGTTCGATCGACATAGCGCAAGCATGGAAGGAAAATCCCTCAAGTTGTTGTAGTGTACTTTTAGGTGTTGATTCTGAGTACCAAGTGGTAGGATTTACGGGCCAAGTGTCGGGCTGCCAACTGTACGTATCCGGCTGATGGCCGTGTAGCTAATGGTATACGGATGACTATGCCGTACCGTGTGCCAATACGGCACGCCTTATTGCACATCTCAAAAATTAAAACTCCGCGGATCAGCTGTGTGAACGGCCGTCTCCAGCCGTCTCCTGCCTGTATCACCTCTTGCACCGTGGTCGGTTGGTTGAACTCCCTACTTGTACTTGTCACCAAGTTCAACATTGTTTCGTCAGGTGGCACTGTATCTAGCAAAATACGGATCGTACGGCCTCTTGATCTCGTTGCTGTCTCCTCTCTCAGTCAGACTATTACACCTCGAGATTCAAGAATTCACTTCCTTCCCAAACCGCTAAATCGACTGCGCATGCTGTGAGAGTCCTTGTCTTTGGCTTCCTCAATTTTGGCCTTCTCCCATCCTTGTCATGTCTGCGTTGGTGTCGGCGGATGATATTTTTCAGTTTCATTGAGTAGGCAAGGTTCAGTGTGTTCGTAGAGTGGAGATGAAGCATTGACTTTGCACTAGCCTGCTATTAGCAACTGGTGACTTTATGAACATTTGTGTGCATGCTCACGACGAAATGAATTGTTTGGTCCTACTTTTGCCTTTTTCAAGGCTATCCCCTCTGTTGCTGTTTTCCTCCCAGCTCATTGGCATGAGCATTCTCGAAACTGTTTATACCTTCCTCTAGTTCAACAATGACATCAGCTACGGAAGCTGAATCAGCACCAGCTGTGACTGGGTTGTCATCTTGGTCTTCTGGACGGTGTTTCATTGGGCTGATGAATTAGAACCCGAACAAATTTTCAATGTTATGTATGACCTTTACGTGAAATGGAAGACTGGATGCTTAATCGATGTGAGACTTATGCAGCAGTCTCCCAGAGGTATGGTTCCTTGTTCACCAATGTTGGCCATGATTGTCGTGATAGTACTGGAATGCAGGTATTGAACTGTGACGACTTCTAACACTGCCAATGTTTTCGACTGTGAAGGGAACTGCGAGTCTGAATTCGCCATCTGAGACCACGGCTTCTGAAAGTTGCAGATTGCTAAGATGAAACTTGGCGTATGATAATTCGGTTACCGCAAAAAGGTTGAAGTTCCGGGGAGTAAAAAACATGTGCAAGTGGTATTGGCTAATTATTATGCTGTCTCGTGCTGGAATGATATCAAGGATGCTTGGACGCTTGAGAAGGGAGTTTATAGGGTTGAAGTTGGTTGACAGGCAGCGACTGTCCCTCTTTGGGAACTACGTTTGAAGTAGCGAAGGCATTTATTTGACTGTAGTGACCTCTGATGTTTTTGGCAGCTTGACATGAGGAAAATGATGTTTCTCTTGTATACTATCGGTACTAAGAATATGGTTTCTTGCACACATTTCAGTAAAAAAACTATCCAAGGAATTACGAGTTGCTGGGGTGGTCGTCGTATACTTGATAGTAGGTTGAAAGTTGAGTGAAATGGGATTATTTGTTGGTCGGCTTCGATACGTCGGGGTACAACTGAGATTATACGGGTTATAATGACGACAAGAAAAGTTTCAAAGGGCACTCCGGAATTCACTCACTTTGCCAGGATTAAACAATCCCAAAGGATCTACAGCCTTCTTAATCGTTCTCATAAACTGTACCGTTCCCTCTCCAAGCTCTTCTACCAAATATTCTCTCTTACCAATACCTACTCCATGTTCTCCCGTACCTAGATCGTAGATTTAGCTGAGCGATAGAAGCACAATTTTTTTTTGAAACTCACATGTCCCATCCAAGGCAATAGCACGTTTAACCATCCTATGAACTAGTTCCTTGACTTTAACCTTCTCTTCGTCCGTTTTGAAAAAAATGAGAGCGTGGAAATTTCCATCCCCTACATGTCCTATGATTGGTGATACCAAACCGGAATTCTCGACGTCTTTCTTAGTTTCGTAGACCAGTTCAGGGAGTTTGGAGACCGGAACACTATCATCCAGAAGTAAGGTTCAATAAGCCTCCAACCAAATTTAATACTCAGTGCTCACCAAACATCAGTAGGCCATCCCTGACTTCCTTCGGGTAACGCCAATCCTGCATAATACGGCGCATACTTTCGATCCGACCAAAACCCATTCGCCTCTTTATCATCTCGAGCCAGCTGAAATCCAGTCCCGCCATGCTTCTCAACAATTCTTTTAACCACCTCCGCCGTCTCGTAAAGAGAAGTTGCTGAAGGACCTTGGAACTTGAAGAAGAGGGAATCTTTCTCTGGCCATTTGCGTTCTGACATTCCAAATTTGTTGATTGCTGTCATGAAAATGTTGTCTACGAGTTCGACACATTCTGTAAAAGAGAGAGAAGAGAGAGAGTGAAATGAAGTGATGTTCCCAGAGTAAATTTATGAGATTGAAACATACGAATGCCTACACCTTTGTTCATCACGTCAACAACCGCCTCTGTAGCTTTTTGTACATTCGGAAATTGTACCACCGCAACGGTGGTTGGTAGCACTGGTGCCAACCGAATGGTGGCTTATATCCAATCATTGTTAGCTAAAATGTCATGGAGCGAGCTTTTGAAGTACCTTCAGTAATGATCCCAAGGGTGCCTTCCGCTCCAATAAATAACTTGGTAGTATCAAATCCAGCAGAAGACTTGCGTGATCTTCGACGAGTCTTGATGACTTCTCCTGAGGGTAAAACAACAGTCTGGTCGTATGCCGGTCGTTGAGTGATGAAGCGCACTAGTATAGGGCATGTCTTTGGAACTCACCACATTCAAGAACCATTCGCCTTTCGCCGTTCCATATCGAACAGCATTTGCTATATAACATTCGGCTTGAATATGGTCCTTTGGGAAGGAAGGTAACGCTCACGCACTTCCTGAGCACCCTGTACTTATCATACCCCCAATCGTGGCTCCTGGGCCGGGATCAATCTTTTAAAACGTCAGGTATCATCTGGTCCGTAGTGAGTCATGCATACAGGGAAGAAGAGAGGAATTCCTATCGTACAAGTAATGAATCCATAACCGTTTACATTCGTGAACAAGTTGGATGTACCTTTATCCTTGAGCGTCTCGTTAATTTCCATCCATGTTACGCCTGGTTGACACACTAGATCGGAGTCCGACTCTTGAGTGGAGTATTAACTTGATAGTTTTTGTCGACGAGATGGATTTAATACCGTTAATAGCGATGATCTGGTCCATATTTTTCATATCTACGCATAGACTCCCAACAGGATGCTAATGATGATGGGTTAGAGCTTAATAGATAAGAGAAGGTGTAACAAGACCATACCCCTCTAAAATGCCCTTCAAGACTCGTCGCGCCTGCATACGGAATAATAGGCATCTTGTATTTGTTCGCTATCTTGACTATCTTGACCACATCTTCCGTATTGTCAGGGTATACGACAACACTATGGTTGATTCCTGAATAACTAGTTATCAGAGTCGGATCATTTTCAAGTTATTTTGCTCATACATACCAGAATGATGATCGTTTGCCGAAAACCCATGGACCTGAAGGTCATCAGGATCAGTCGAGACTTTGTCATTAACTGGAAATGTAGATTGGAGCTCTTGAATGGCTTTCTTAAAGTCGTCTGAAGAACCAAATTGAGTGGATTCGCTTTCATGACCATGAGTTGTGGGAGAAAGGGGACTAGGAAGTGATTTAGCGACGGTAAAGCCGACCAATCCAGCTGTTAGAGATGTGAAGAGGAGTACCCTAAAAGAATGCTGAGTGGAACTCCGGGAGACGGGAGACCCTTGCGAGGAAAACTGGCGTTGTAGCACAGGGCGTGTGGTGGCACGTTCTATCCTGAGGGCTCCCGATAACCAATATTTTGTAGTCCTTGTCCACGACATTCTGGGGGCCTGCTTTCCTTTATGTTTACGAGTCGTTATTTTTATTACGCAGTAATAACATAGGGGACCTTCGATTTCAGGAAGTATATATGGGGGCTTGTCTGCATAACCATCAATGAATGAATCAATGATTTCCCCAGCTTTATTATAAAAACATTTGTAACGCTTCGGTTATGCCAAACCGGGATGATTTTCCACAACATATTCATGGGAGTCGGCATTGTTAATTGCCGATGTTGGGTTACTCTGAGCAAGTGATTCGCAAGCCAACTGTCCGTAAGCGATATCAACTGTCCCCCCATTGATTGTAAAATGAGATGATTCATGGATTAAGGTTCCTCCCTACACATAGAGATTAAGAAGAGAGGTTATCGAACCTACTGACAAGATACGTACCTTGGAGTCCGTGCCAGTGATCGGTGCGGCCCAGAACGCACCGCACAGATACATATGTCCGAAGCTATACAACCAAAGTATTGAGCTAAGGCGACCAAAGGGGGGGATATAGAGTAGTGCTCACTCGTCTGGATACACATACGAATAAATCCATGGATTTGTACAGGTGCAATTAAAAGAATATGTCGAAAATATGTTACTGTTGATCGCAGAGTAATGCGATGCAATAGTCTGGTATCTGCTAGAAGTAAACAGTCCGAACCAAGTCGTGTACCGAAGTGTCGATGATGAATGAGAACCGATATATGATGTAGCATTCTTTGCATAGCCTTGTGCAGCCGAGGCTGCTGACAATAAAGACGACTTCTGGTCAGAAGAATATCCTGTGTAAATCGCTCTCTTTCCAAATGAACTTCGTGGTGCCAAAAGTGTTCCGGCGGACCGTGTGAGCAGTAGCTTCAGCATAAACAGGAGTAATTGAGAGTGCAGAATCAACAATGTAGAAGAGATTAGCAGCATCAATGTCATAAGGGCCCTCCCCGGAAGCAGTGAAGTTGTATGCCTCAATAACTGAAGAATAAGATCGACGATGGATGTTAGATATCTAACAGTTTATTATCTCGAATCACGTACGCGCATGTTCGACCTTGAATGATTTGTCCCGGAGATAGAACGGTATACGCTTTAGCAGCAGCAGTTCGAGGAACGTATTTAACCTTTATGCCAGTAAAGTAAGCTTGGACTCCTTTCTCGTGGGTGATTGTGACGGTGTTAGTAGGCAACGTCGATAATGGACCGCGGGGGTCGTTGAGGATCTTGAGTGTCTCATTGCCAGTGTTGATGATAGTCGCAACAACCCTTACATCTTCGACAGCTGTGACGATATCAGGACCTAGTAAACGGTGGACTCGAGTTGGCCATATTTGATTGGGAAACTAGGGCCTACATACCAGAGAGATGCAGTGCAAGGAATGACGTGGCTGAGGTAGCAGAAAAGACCATAAGCAGAGTCAGTAGCACATTTCGGAAGCTCTTTGAAACCATTGTTCAATCGCGAGTAGTTGACCGAGATCGAAGTTCAAAGAAAGGGTATCCCTGCTTTACATGGCCCGGGCTTGCCTGATATCAAGTCAAGGAGTCGTGAGGTACTTTCAAAAAGCTAGAGAAGAGTTTGCAGTCGAGAAAAGCATATTTTGGGAACATAAGCCCAAAGATAGCTGATCAAGAAACGATTTGAAAGAGAAGTCAATGTGGACGACAAGGCCAAGGACGTAGAGAGCTTGAAAGTGTCTTAACGCCAACACGTAAGAGCATCTGAGGGAAAATGAGACCAACGTGGCTATTACTTAGCTCAAATGCCTACATCAATCAATAACATTAGGGTTTAAAATAAGAATGGGGAGAGTTCTCGACTTGCCCTGCAGGCGAGAGCCTTGTTACTTATATCCGAACTGTGGTAGAATCTGGGGTGGGTAGTTCTCGGAATTGGTTGATGACGTTGTCCAAATGTCGCGAATTTAGGTGACCTTGTCTGTTCTGGCGACGATGGTTAGGCGTTGAGGAATGACATAGGTTTTCATGGACTTGTTTCTCTGTTTCTACATGATTATCATCGGAGAGTTCTGTGTGACCTTCAAGATCTTCAATGACAATTCACATTTCTTCGATATTCTATACGCAAGGATAATAAGGAAGAAATAGGGAGGCTAGGAACGGAAGATATACCGTACCAGGAAGTTGCATCCCAGTAATCATATAACCATGTCTTCGAAACTAAGTACATTCTCCAGTTAGTCCTTGAGTCATTCAACTCCGAAGTTAGCATTAACGGGTCGAATAAGAGTTTCTTCGTAAGATGCTATTGATCATTCGAGGCATCAGTTTGGACCTTCAATGAATCAGGGGCGAGAAGGCAAACAGACCCACAAGTTTCTCAAGTGGCGAAATCTTTATTGCATATCGGATATCTGTTTACGATGTTCTTGACCAGCTTCTTGCGTCGTGTCTTGCAACCTGACATCCAAAAAAGTTATATGGTGGAATAATGATCGGTGTAAGAAATTCCATGCCATGAGAGCGTCCTGATTCGTTCATTTTGTTTCTCGCACCAGACAATTTGTCCTTAAGTTGCTTCAATTCTCCTCTCTCCCGCAACTTCTGATCTCACACATCCACTTCCAGTTGTTCTTATGCATCAACAAGGTGATCTCAGGGAGTTGTGAAAATTGCTGTGCTATTCGCACCAGTGAGCTCGTCCCGGAGTTTTTGGGTTTGGCTTGAAGCTTGGGAAGGAAAGATTGCGATTCAGCGCGACGTTCTTTGAGGTCTCGCATGGGTTTCGCATAGTCTGCTTGTCGGGCTTCCAGAACGCCCATATTTCTTTCTTGGAGTTTTTGGTCATCGCTTGCAGGCTGTGAATTTACTAGGCGTCCTCAGTCAAGGATCAAAAATCTGTTAATTTACGTACCACTGGTAGAGGTGAGGGACCCCCGGAGGGAGGTTTCGCACTCGGAGGTGGAGAAGCCTCGAGGGGGGCAAACTCAGGGGTGACGAGGTCCGATGGCCATGTTGTGATTCCTAGTACAGGATATTGGAGATGAGGAGGAAGCACCAGATAGAAGATTTACGAACAACGTTGTAGCGAGGTGAGCTCTAGACTGGAGATACATTTGAAGTCGGGTAGCTCTTAATAGAGAGCGGCGTCTACCCCGTTTTGCGTTATGTAATCAAGAGCATCTTTCTTTTTGACTCTCATCACCTTCATTGCTCACCACAACTCACTGTTCAACGATATGAAGCGCATTTTTAAGAAAATTGTCAAGTCCAAGAAATCAAAATATTCGTCTGTGACCATCAACGATGTTCTGGGTTCAAGCTCTGAACCAGCAACTTCGACATCGACCATCAAAACAAGCACCGCTGATCCTATGCTGTTTGTTCCCGCTAATGCTGCGGTTCCAAGCGCACAAGTTATTCAACTCGCTGACGTTACTGTGAGCGTTCAACTTTGCCCATCGCATCCATAACCATTTATCATCGTCATCGATTAGGCTGCCCATGACCTAGTCTCTACTTCGGTTTCCACTTTGGCGATCAATGATCTTGCTCCCGTAAGCGTTCCAGCCGCTGGCGTTAATGTGAGTGTTCAACTTAGCCCATCACATCTATAATAATTCAATCATCGTTGTCGATTAGGCTACCTATGAATTCCGGGTCTCCGCTTCGCTTTCCGCTTTGTCTGTTGCTCCTGTAGCCTGTCCGGAAGGAAATTCACCCTCCTCGCCTGATGCCATAAGGCAAGCCAACTTGGGATCCACCGAATCGGAACAAAATCCCTCGGTAAGTTGCTTACACAATGTGTTCTCAGTTTTCACTAACGATCAGCAGGCTCAACAACCTGTCTCCGGTCTGTTTCCGAATGCCCAGAATATTCAGATCTCTGGCGGCACTTTTGTAAGTCTTTCTCGTAGGTCGTGTAAATGATTTAGCAATAATTGTACATAGGTTAGCTGCGAGAACTACAATGTTTTCCCTGCCAATACCGGTGCAGGGCAGACGAACATCTCTGTAACTCAAATACACAACTCCAGTCCAATCTTTACTGGACGGGGAGATGTACTCGATAAACTTGGGAATATTTTTGTTCGTCGTACTACCAGTAGACTGATGTCTAGGCGCTCGTGTCTCCTCTGGGGACTGGGAGGGATTGGGAAGACACAGGTTTGTCTCAAGTTCATAGAAGGAATGTATGACAGGTAAGGGTCTTCACTTTGCCATTCACAACATTGGATTTATTTTTTGTTAGTTTTTCACATCTGTTCTGGGTTGATGCCTCCTCTCAGGAGAGCATTGAAATGTCTCTCAAGGGGATATCTAGCCTTCCTGCTGCACAAAATTCCCATTTGGATGGCTCAGTTGAGTCTGTCCTCAAATGGATATCCTCTCTCCAAGAAGAATGGTTGATTGTGTTTGATAATGCTGATGATCCTCCTCCAGATGTGGTGGACAAGTTCATTCCTCCAGGTCATGGAGGTAATATTCTGATTACTAGCAGAAATCAATCCATGGGAAGGATTGTATCATTTGAGAACAAAATTGAGATCAAAGAGATGGAGGTATCAGATGCTATAACTCTACTTCTCAGAGCCAGCTGTTTGGATCCATTGCCTGAGCATCTAGAAGCAGGCAAAAATATTGTGACTGAACTTGGCTGCATCCCTCTTGCTATTGATCATGCTGGGGCCTATATTGAGGCTGGGAAATGTGATATTGGTGGATATCTGAGGCAATTCTCAGTGCATCGTCAGGCTCTTATGTCAGATGCTACATTCACAGGGGCATCAAAGTATAATAAGACAGTGTATGGGACTTGGGATCTTTCTTTCAAAGAAATAGAAAGGAGGGCCAGTGGACATTCCATTGCTGGAGATGCACAAGCAGCCCAGGCTGCAATTCTAATTCTCCAAATATGTGCTTTCTATTATCATAGCAATATCTCTAAAGAGATATTCCAATCTGCTGCTGAGGTGGCTGTGAAGCATGTTATTAATAGTGATGTAGCTGAAAGGTTACCTCAGGCAGTCACTTCACTGGATCATACTCTGCTTAGCTTGGACAGTGATGGTCACTGGGATGAATTCATATTTGGACAAGGGATTAGTGTGCTTCTCTCATTTTCATTGATGAAAAGAGGACAATCATCTAAAATGTTCTCTGTTCATCCTCTGGTGCACTACTGGAGTCGGGAGAGAATGGCAAAATCTGAGCAGCAAAGAATGTGTGAGATGGGAAGCATAATCTTGTCCTGTGCAGTTCCCTGGAGATTTGAAAGTCAGGATTATGCCCTGCGACGGTTGATTTTTCCACATATTAGGGTGAATGAGTTACATAGAAGGCAGATAGGACATATTGAGCAGTACTATGATGATCAATGGAGCAATTTTTCCCTAGTAATGGTGGAGAATGGAGACTGGGATGGTGCTGAGCAGCTGGAGGTTCAGGTTATGGACATGAGAAAGAAGCTGCTTGGTGCAGAACATCCATACACCCTCATCAGTATGACGAATCTAGCAAGCACATATAGATATCAGGGAAGGTGGAATGAGGCAGAGCAACTGCAGGTTCAAGTTATGGATATGAGCAAGAAGCTGCTTGGTGCAGAACATGCACACACCCTCACCAGTATGGCAAATCTAGCAACCACATACAGGAGTCAGGGAAGGTGGAATGAGGCAGAGCAGCTGGAAGTTCAAGTTATGGATATGAGCAAGAAGCTGCTTGGTGCAGAACATCCAGAAACCCTCACCAGTACAGCAAACTTAGCAAGCACATACAGGAATCAGGGAAGGTGGAATGAGGCAGCACAGCTGGAGGTTCATGTTATGGACATGAGCAAGAAGCTGCTTGGTACAGAACATCCAGACACTCTCACCAGTATGGCAAATTTGTCAAGCACATACAGGCATCAGGGAAGGTGGAGTGAGGCGGCATGGCTTCAGGTTCAAGTTATGGACATGAGGAAGAAGCTGCTTGGTGCAGAACATCCAGACACCCTCAACAGCATGGCAAATATAGCAAGCACATACAGACATCAGGGAAAGTTGAATGAGGCGGAGCAGCTGGAGGTTCAAGTCATGGACATGAGCAAGAAGCTGCTTGGTGCAGAACATCCAGACACCCTCAACAGTATGGCAAATCTAGCAAGCACATACAGATATCAGGGAAAGTTGAATGAGTCAGAGCAGCTGGAGGTTCAAGTCATGGACATGAGCAAGAAGCTGCTTGGTGCAGAACATCCAGAAACCCTCACTAGTATGGAAAATCTAGCAAGTACATACAGCAATCAGGGAAGGTGGAATGAGGCAGAGCAGCTTGAAGTTCAAGTTATGGACATGAGGAAGAAGCTACTTGGTGCAGAACATCCAGACACCCTCACTAGTATAGCAAACCTAGCAAGTACATACAGAGATCAAGGAAGGTGGAATGAGGCAGAGCAGCTGGAGATTCAAGTACTGGACATGAGCAAGGAGTTGCTTGGTGAAGAACATCCAGACACCCTCACCAGTATGGCAAATCTAGCAAAGACATACATTAGTCAGAGAAGGTGGAATGAGGCAGAGCAGCTGGGCATCCAAGTTATAGAAATGAGGAAGAAGCTGCTTGGTGCAGAACATCCAAACACTCTCAACAGCATGGCAAATCTATCGAGCACTTACAGGCATCAGGGAAGGTGGAATGAAGCAGAGAAGTTGAAGCTTGAAGTTGCAACTGCACGGAAGAGAATAGGAAGAGATTGAAGTGTTTTAATCATCAAAGTATATACTCTACCTTGTTGAATTTCAATTGCATTATGTCTCTAAACAAAAACTTGAATTACAAAGTTTTAGCAGAAAATTATGTAGGTTTAAATGAGGTTGAAAAATAACTCAAAATACATCAAACATTCAGGTCATGACTTATGGTACTTACAATGAGGGCATGGAGATTTTACTTGTTCTGAAAATGGTAACACCAACTCTTGTTGTTGACATTTCACTCATGGCTAGTTTGCAAAGCAGCTCTACTTTTAAATTAGAGTTCTTTGAAGACTCCTCATACAGAGTGAAGTGTGAAAAATCATTACAGTTTTTTCATGGTTTTAGAAATAAACAACAGCTCTTTTCCCCCAGTCTGTGTCATAAACATGCCTAATTTTCATTCTATTTATCATAATATACCTCTCAGTACACACAGTAAAGTAGAGTAGAATAGCAAGAACAAACAAGAGCACACATACACACACTGCTCTGCCTGCCTTGTATGATTGACCAGATGCACATTTATTAACTTAATATCTTTAATATCTCAGCATCTGTCTTATGTAATTGTTTACTTTTTTTGAAATTGGGTGCTATAAATATCTCTGTGATTTGTTAGATTTTTTTCAGATTTTTAAACCTAGCCAAAGATGTTCAGGGCTGGCCAGGGCTAGCCAGGCCAAGGTTGCTGTTTCCTGATGCAGTTACATATTCATTGTGCTGGCCAGCAGCACATATGACCAACATATGACCAAGGTTTGAGCAGCCTGGGCAAGCCAGAAATTATCATGGCCACCAAAGATTGCCCCCAGGAATGGCCACAAAGCTGAAAACAAACACAAGAAGAGGTATGATACACAGTTAAATACATTTTCAGACATTTTTCTGCCCAAATACACTGAAGATTACCTCCAGAAATGGCAACAAAGTTGGAAAAGAAGAGGTACAGTGCAGAGTCAAATAATGTATAGCATTTTCAGACATTATTCCACTAAATACATGACCAAAAACTTTTTCATTTTTTTCAAGTCCATATTTTGCTGCTCTTGGCATTTATATAAGCATATTACATAAGGTAGCCAGTCCCTGATGTCACATACCTGACAACAATGGCAACAAGAACAACAATGACAGCAACAAAAACAACAATGGTGCCTCCCTTCAATAGAGGGTATTTCCTTAGCCACCACTGAGCCACCACCACCACAATGACCATCCATACTGCTGGCAAACAAGACAGCTACCCCTGCTCAGCAGGGGGAGTTTTTGTTATTTTTGTCAACTACCAATGTGATGACAGGCCTCCTCACTGAGGGGGTTTTATTTGTATTTTTATCAACTACAAAACAGGAATGACAACTGCCACCCCCTACCAGAGGGGGTATTCTTTGTTTTATCTAATTCCTGCTACCTTTAGATAGTGGGTCTTATGTGTGCATGAAAAAATAAATTAGCACACCATTGGTAGTGGCAGTGTGTGAATGCATTTCCTTAATACATAGATATTAGTTTTCAGATCTTATCCATTTTCCAACTGTCTTTTGGTTTGAAGCTCACCCCCTGTCCTTTCTTCCTCTGCATAAATCCAACATGCATTCCAACACTTTTCAAGTTGTCATCAATGGTTTCAGAGCTATTGCACTCTATGATCCTCAATGCTCTATTTCTTCTATATCTGGCTTTTGCTCTTGTTATGGACACCAGGCTCACAATGGCAAAGTTCAACCAGGTATTGTTTTATTGTTTTTAACATCAAATTTTCAACTAGGTATAGGCATTGCTGTGGATACTTCAGCAGATCAGCTTTTCTGCCTTCTGGGATTCCTCCCTTCTAGTGATCTCTCTTGAAGTGTTGTCCTGGTTGTGACTGGTTTACTTTTGTATCCTCTGCATTTCTGAATACCAGGATCTAATTGTCAGAAACTGAGTGCCTTGATTTTAGTATCTCCCCCTGAGTGGGCTGCAATATTATTAAACAAGGTGTGTCCTTCCTAGCCTTACATTTCTGATGGAGATATTAAAACCTTTGGTTAGTAGTCAGGAATGGTTCTATGGATTGCAATGCAACTCCAAATTTAATCAACCTTGGTGTCAATGGCCCTGGTGCCACACTATTTGACATTGGCCTGGGTGCCACTTCATCATGTTCTGCAACTTCAATGTCCTTTGAAAATGTTGATGTAAATTATACCATACCTTCTGCTAGTTACCTCTATCCCTAAAAATATTTCAGATTTCCTCACTTTTATTGAAATATCTACATAGCCACTCCTACTCTCTATTGCACAATCTCATAAAATTGGTGCCAATTCTTCAATTCTGGATGACATTCAAAATTTGATCTCTGACCACATATCTGTTGGTATTTGGAGTAAGCAAAAAGGCCACCGTAGACTAAGTAAGGGAAGGGCCACCAAAGTCAAATATGGATAGTGGCATTACGGGCCACTATCATTGTTTCTACAAGTATATATACTACATAGACTTATTGCTTTACCTCAGTCCGTTGTATTGTGACTGAGGTGAGCAATCTACTAAACTTACTTTACCTTACTATGCTTACCGTTGCCTAGTTATTGTGATCTTAATCACTATCTAGGTACGGGAAAATATATTTAGTCCGTTGTATCGTGACTGAGTTATTGTGATCTTAATCACTATCTAGCTTAATCTAAGCATGTCTATATATGGACTACAACTTAGCGGTTCAGATTTCTACAATATCATCTGGAGCCTATTTAGCTTCCTCACTACCAGCATGTATAGATTTAAATTCAAGTCTGCATGGTCAGGGTAGTGAAGATGAGGATGTAAATTCCTGACTTCCAGATGACTTCTAGAATTAAAAATATCCATTTTGTCTCAACTCCAATCTAAGTTGAAACTTCATCCATTGTGTTGGATCTTGTCACAAAACAGTGTCAATAATAAGTTATAACAGCAATGGTAGCCTTTCTAATCTTTCTAATCTTAGGTGGGATCTGAGGAAGTATATCACTAGGTCAAGACATGGAAAACATACAGAGGAACAGAGAAATAAAGTACTTGAAATCAGTGAGAAGTCTGTATATCAACCTATGTCCATGTTTTGTGCTTTCATTTTGCTTTTCCTACCTTTGTATCATTACTGTACATCTTTTGTTGAATATATTTGCTTTTTTGCTCCAAAATTGCCTTCCTTCTTGTTCCTCATGTTGGAAATAATACAAACCATACACTGTTCTGATAATTTCAAATCTCTCCATTTCTTCTGCTTTTATTTCCTTATATTCTTTTTGTCTTTCACCTATGACCATAACTAATTACTTTAGTTATATCACATGAAGCTGTCACTCTTGGATACTCACTCATATCCTCAAGTATATATTTCTCTCTACTTTGTAGTTAATACCTCAGTCCATTACTTCAAAACTGAGGTTAGTACTCTTTATACTCTACTATCAAATATCTCATTAACTATCTAATAGTTGTACTGTTTCAATAGGTACAACTTATATGAATAAAGTCCATTACTTTGAGACTGAGTTGTACTGTTTCAATACCTCAATGGATACTGGCAGACTTATATCATATGACACTCCCATCTGTACAATTGCTTTCAAGTCCCAACATGCTCTGCTTAATTTCATATCACTACTGTACATACATCAGCAAACTCTGATTTTTTGTCATAGTGGGTTATAGCAAAATATAGTAAGATATAGCATGGGTCCCTATCTCTGTAGTGCTACAGAGATAGGGACCCATGCTATATCTTACTATATTTTGCTATAACCCACTATGACAAAAATTGGAGTTTGCTGATGTACTTGAAATTCTTGCAATCCATTTTATTGTACTATATAGATATTTTGACTGAACAATTATTTCAAAGTTGTTGTATAAACCGAGTAAGGTAGCGGGCCACAGCCGTACCGAGTTATTTTATTACCCCTGCACGTGCCTCCAGAAGATCATATGAAGGCCAAGTTGATATTCCCACGGCAAGGTATAGTAAGACGGTATCAAGAGCAGACCCATCATTTATAGGGCTGCCTTCGTAGTTCAAAGGTGAGGTTATGGTTTTATTACGAGTCCTTGCTGAATAAGAAATCCTCTCGCAGCAGTTCATTACATCGAATAATCAATATTCCGCTGTGATCAATATCTGATCTGACCTGTGTGCACGGACTCGGATCGCATGTTACAGACGCCTCCTGATGTACCATTGTCGTAGGCCATTGATTTTTTCTTACTTCCTGTTAGGCCTTCGTATACTTATGGCCTGTCCGCGACTGTGTTTTTTGTCTCTACAATCGTAGTGGTGTTTAGGCTGGAGTATCTGCTGGTTTGCAATACTTACTAGAATGTGAGTGACTACTTTTCATTTATGATTGACTAGTCACTCTTCCAGGTAGCTTGGGTAGTGAGGCCAGCCTTAATTTATGACTTCGCCCACTTACATTCAACATTCAAGGAAAACGTTTTGCGCGGCCAGTTGGCGGCCAGAGCCCTACACCAACCCTACAGTGGTGTTTTTTTCCCACGCTTGGCGCAATTAAATGAACTTTCGTCATTGGGGTCTATGACGAACACAACCAAAGCTGATGTCATATCAAGTGTCGTCATTCGCCGTATAAAAGTCTCCCATTTTTTTCATCTTTTCATACCAATATCACACCACCCAATAAGAAATTAAATATGTCTTCATCTACCAACAATGCCTCCAGCGGCGAGCCCAAGTATGTGTTCTCTATTTTTCGACGCGGAGGGGCAGCTCACATTTATCGCCTTCAACAGCAAGACCTCTGGTCAATATCACTCTGTCAAGGGTACTGCCGTCGAAACAATTGGAAACCTAACCGGTGCTACGTCCTGGCAACAATCAGGAAAGGAAGAACACGCTGCGGGCGAGGCAGAGTACAATGCCGCTCAGGCAAAGGGATACGTTGAGGGTATTTCTGATCGTGTCACTGGGAAGAAGAATGCTGTTGTTGGCGCCATCACCGGCGACAAGACGCAGCAAGCAGAGGGTGAGTTGAGGATAAAATTTCGCTTTTTGCTCAGGGACTGATTTGTTTTCGGTAGGCAATGTTCGACAGGACAAGGGCGAAGCCCAGCAAGAGATCAACAAGCCTTGAAGGAAGTCTCATCGACCAGTATATGCCTCAAGTTCATGTTGGAACCAGTTTATTGGGCAAGGAAATCGAATATGACTATAGAAATTGTACATAGTGCGGACAAATTATATACTTGCGCCTTTGATGACCTTAGTCAAGGAGGATTTTAGATTAAGATCCGAACAGCCATGTTTAAGCGAATGTTACTTTCATCTTAGTTTACGACGCGGTTTTTACTTCTGTGACAATACTGCTCGAACCGTGACCAGACTCATAGTATTGCTAACATGCCGACGGCGTCCACATCGGCGCCTCCTGCATCCCAGCCCTCTACCAGTGGCGGGGAGAATAGTTCTCTACAATCGAATGCTATCCAAAACGGCGCCGATCTCCTCCTCGAACTATTCAACGAGGAAAAAACTCAACTCAGCCTCGTTTACAGCGAGAGCTTCGAAAAGTGTTTCAATCAATTTAAAATGCATACAGAGGCGCAAATTGTTGCAGCTAATTCTCAATTGGCCAAGAAGACAGCTCTAATGGGAGTCCTAGCTACCCAATACGATAGGTCTATGCAGGACCTGGAGGCTACTCGGAACGAGTTGCAACAAGTAAGAGCTGAATATGCGAAGCTTATGGCTTCAGTTGATGACGTAGGATTGGTTTATATGAACGGAACCCTTCATTTCAATGATAATACCGCCAAAATTGTTTCAGACTTCCGGGAAGGCGCACGAATGCAGGACATGGCCATTTCCCATATGAACCCTGATACGGCGCCAGTACCCCCTGACCACAATGTTGAAGCACCGTCAAAAACAATCAAACCTTCAGACTTCTTTGCTTTCTTGTCTGATGTCATGGAAAAGGGTCAGCGGTACGCCCATGGCCTCAAAATGCACCAACAACGCCGAAGCGCCTCATTGTCGGAAGGAAATACGTCGACGAATGACGCAGCGCTGCAGGATGCTGAACTTGAACAGGATTCATCGCATGTGGGGCCAGGTGTGTATTGATTTTCCACCATATCATTGCCACACCGAACATCCATACCTTCCGGATTCCAGGTATCTCACCGACTTACTCCCCAAGTTTATCTGAAAATAAGTTCCCAAAGTGAAAAGTGTGTCGCGATCGAGTTTTATTCAACTCATTCTCTACTCACAGCTGTTTTTATGAAGCTCCGACCCTCAATCACCCACCATCGTCTCCAGCATCCCCCAGCGCATCAAATAAGTTACACAAATTTCATGATACACAGTTATTTTCGCACAGGCTAGCTCGCATTATCATTTCTTCCCTGTAAATGTACATGTATTCTCCGAGTCCATTCTGGCTAGATACTTCACTTCCTCGACATCTCCCCTGCATGGCACAAACCCCTCGTGATAGCATTGGACTCAGGTTGCCGCATTACGTTTGCACTTCATCGAGTTATACTCTAGACTTTCCGAACCATACATACCTGTACAACATACCATCAAGAGATTATTTTCTTCGTTTGTAAAGCACAATCAAACACAACACCACGGTGCATAGACTGCAGTCCCTTACAACATGTAAGTGCGAGTGTGAAGCTATTATACCTATATTCAGAAAACACATGAATGTCAAGCTCGGAGAGATCCTCAAAGCAACTCTCCTTGGGGTCTGTGAAGCAAGGTTGGTTTTTTGCTCAGATCCAACTTCAATTTAGAGCATCCTAGACTAGGATAGACTTGGGTTGCATGGGCCGCTGCTTTGCACGGCGATACGAGTCTTATTTTTTATTATGTAGAACTTGCTAGTATCGAAAGACTTGCGCGATCTTCGACTTCTCCTGAAGGTAAAACAACAGTCTGGTTATATCCCGGTCATTGAGTGATGAGGAGCGTTAGTGTAGGGAATGTCTTTTGGAACTCGCCACATTATCAAGAAGCGATTTGAAAAGAGAAGCCATGGCAGACGACAAGACCAAGGACTTAGAGAGCTTGGAAGTGTCTTAATGCCAACACGTAAGAGTATCTGAGGGAAATTGAGACCAACGTGGGTATTACTTAGCTCAAGTGCCTACGTCAATAGATAACATTAGGGTTTAAAATAGGGATGAGGAGAGTTCTCGACTTGCCTTGCAGACGAGAACCTTGAATTCAATGAGTTGCCGAACTGTGGTAGAATCTGATAATTCCCGGAATTGGTTGATGACGATGTCCAAATCTTCAATTTGGTCGCGAATTTAGGCGTCTTTGTCTATTCCGGCATAGTTAGGCGTTGAGCAATGACACGGGTCCTCGTGGACTTGTTCCTCTGTTTCTACATGGTTCTCATCGGAGAGTTCCGTGAGACCTTGAAGATCTTCAATGATAATTCACATTTCTTCAATATTCTATACGCAAGAGTAATAAGGAAGACGTAGGGAGGCTAAGAACGGAAGATATACCGTGCCAGGCATGAAGCTGCATCCCATTAATCATATGACCAGGTCTTCGAAACTAAGTACATTATCCAGTTAGTCCTTGAGTCATTCAACTCCGAAGTTGGCATTAACAAGTCGAATAAGAGTTTCTTCGTAAGATGCTATTGATCATGCGAGGCATCAGTTTGGACCTTCAATGAGTTAGGGGCGAGAAGGCGAACAGACCTACAAGTTTCTCCAATGGCAAAATCTTGATTGCATATCGGATATCCGTTTACGATGTTCTTGACCAGCTTCTTGCGTCGTGTCTCGCAACCTGACATCCAAAAAATGTTATATGGTGGAATAACGATCGGTATAAGAAATCCCATACCATGAGTCGTTCATCTTCTTTCTCGCACCAGACAATTTGTCCTTAGGTTCTTTCAATCCTCCTCTCTCCCGCAACTTCCTTATCTAACACATCCAGTTCCAGTTGTTTTTATACATCAACAGAAGTGATTTCATTGTGAAAATTGCTATTTGCACCAGTGAGCTCGTCCTGGAGTTTTCTGGGTTTGGCTTGAAGTTCAGGAGGGAAAGATTGCGATTCAGCGCGACCTTCTTTGAAGTCTCGTATGAGTTTCGCGTAGTCTGCTCGTCGAACTTCCAGGACGGCCATATTTCTTTCTTGGAGTTTTTGGTCATCGCTTGCAGGCTGCGAATTTACTAGGCGTCTTCAGTCAAAGATCAAAAATCTATTAATTTACGTACCACTGGCAGAGGTGAGGGACCCCCGGAGGGAGGTTTCGCACTCGGAGGTGGAGAAGCCTGTCGAAGGGGCAAGCTCAGGGGTGACGAGGTTCGTCCGATGGCCAGTTGTGATTCTTAGTACGGGATATTGGGGATTTGTTGGAGATGAGAAAGCACCGGATAGAAGATTGACGAATGACGTTGTAGCGATGTGAGCGCTAGACTGGAGATGCATTTGAAGTCAGGGAGCTCTTAATCGAGACGGTGCGTAAAGGTCTACGTCTACCGTTACAACTTGTTACTGTTTATGTAATCGAGAGCATCTTCCTTTTTGACGCTCATCACCTTCATCGCTTACCACAACTCAAGTACTCACTGTTCAACGATATGAAGCGCATTTTTAAGAAAATTGTCAAGCCCAAGAAATCTAAATATTCATCTCTGACCATCAACGATGCTCTGGATTCAAGCTCTGAACCAGCAACTTCGACGTCGATCATCAAAACAAGCACCGCTCATACTATGCTATCCGTTCCCGCTAATACTGCGGTTGCAAGCGCACAAGTTATTCAACTCGCTGGCGTTACTGTGAGCGTTCAACTTCGCCCATCGCATCCTAAAGCATTTAACCATCGTCATCGATCAGGCTGCCTATGACCTAGTCTCTACTCCGGTTTCCACTTTGGCGATCAATGATCTTGCTCCTGTAAGCATTCCAGCTGTTTAGCCCATCACATCATTATTCAATCACCGTTGTCGATTAGGCTACCCATGAATTCCAAGTCTCCACTTCGATTTCCGCCCAGTCTGTTGCTCCTGTAGCCTATCCTGCATCCTCGCCTGATGCCATAATGCAAGCCAACTTGGGATCCACCGAATCAGAACAAAATCCCTCGGTAAGTTGCTTACACAATGTGTTCTCAGCTTTCACTGATGACCAGCAGGCTCAACAACCTGTCTCCGGTCTGTTTCCGAATGCCCAGAATATTCAGATCTCTGGCGGCACTTTTGTAAGTCTTTCTCGTAGGTCGTGTAAATGATTTGGCAATAATTGTACATAGGTTAGCTGCGAGAACTACAATTTTCTCCCTGCCAATACCGGTGCAGGGCAGATGAACATCTCTGTAACTCAAATACACAACTCCAGTCCAATCTTTACTGGACGGAAAGATGTACTCGATAAACTTGGGAATATTTTCGTTCGTCGTACTACCAGTAGACTGATGTCTAGGCGCTCGTGTCTCCTCTGGGGACTGGGAGGGATTGGAAAGACACAGATTTGTCTCAAATTCATAGAAGGAATGTCTGACCAGTAAGGGTCTTCACTTTCCCATTCACAACACTGGATTTATTTCTTGTTAGTTTTTCACATGTGTTCTGGGTTGATGCCTCTTCTCAGGAGAGCATTGAAATGTCTCTCAAGGGCATATCTAGCCTCCCTGCTGCACAAAATTCCCATGTGGACAGCTCAGTTGAGTCTGTCCTCAAATGGATATCCTCTCTCCAAGAAGAATGGCTGATTGTGTTTGATAATGCTGATGATCCTCCTCCAAAAGTGGTGGACAAGTTCATTCCTCCAGGTCATGGAGGTAATATTCTGATTACTAGCAGAAATCAATCCATGGGAAGGATTGTATCATTTGAGAACAAAATTGAGATCAAAGAGATGGAGGTACCAGATGCTATAACTCTACTTCTCAGAGCCAGCTGTTTGGATCCATTGCCTGAGCATCTAGAAGCAGGCAAAAATATTGTGACTGAACTTGGCTGCATCCCTCTTGCTATTGATCATGCTGGGGCCTATATTGAGGCTGGGAAATGTGATATTGATGAATATCTGAGGCAATTCTCAGTGCATCGTCAGGCCCTTATGTCAGATGCTACATTCACAGGGGCATCAAAGTATAATAAGACAGTGTATGGGACTTGGGATCTTTCTTTCAAAGAAATAGAAAGGAGGGCCAGTGGACATTCCATGGCTGGAGATGCACAAGCAGCCCAGGCTGCAATTCTAATTCTCCAAATATGTGCTTTCTATTATCATAGCAATATCTCTAAAGAGATATTCCAATCTGCTGCTGAGGAGGCCATGAAGCATGTTATTAATAGTGATGTAGCTGAAAGGTTACCTCAGGCAGTCACTTCACTGGATCATACACTGCTTAGCTTGAACAGTGATGGTCACTGGGATGAATTCATATTTGGACAAGGGATTAGTGTGCTTCTCTCATTTTCATTGATGAAAAGAGGACAATCATCTAAAATGTTGTCTGTTCATCCTCTGGTGCACTACTGGAGTCGGGAGAGAATGGCAAAATCTGAGCAGCAAAGAATGTGTGAGATGGGAAGCATAATCTTGTCCTGTGCAATTCCATGGAGATTTGAAAGTCAGGATTATGCACTGCGAAGGTTGATTTTTCCACATATTAAGGCAAATGATTTACATAGAAGGCAGATAGGACATATTGAGCAGTACTATGATGATAAATGGAACAAGTTTTCACTAGTAATGGGAGAGAGTGGAGACTGGGACAATGCTGAGCAGCTGGAGATTCAAGTTATGGACATGAGGAAGACACTGCTTGGTGCAGAACATCCAAACACCCTCAACAGTATGGCAAATCTAGCAAGCACATACAGGAATCAGGGAAGGTGGAATGAGGCAGAGCAGCTGGAGGTTCAAGTTATGGACATGAGCAAGAAGCTGCTTGGTACAGAACATCCAGACACCATCACCAGTATGGCAAATCTAGCAAGCACATACAGGAACCAGGGAAGGTGGAATGAGGCAGAGCACCTGGAGGTTCATGTTATGGACATGAGCAAGAAGCTGCTTGGTACAGAACATCCAGACACCATCACCAGTATGGCAAATCTAGCAAGCACATACAGGAACCAGAGAAGGTTGAATGAGGCAGAGCACCTGGAGGTTCAAGTTATGGACATGAGAAAGAAGGTGCTTGGTGCAGAACATCCACACACCATCACCAGTATGGCAAATCTAGCAAGCACATACAGGAACCAGAGAAGGTTGAATGAGGCAGAGCACCTGGAGGTTCAAGTTATGGACATGAGAAAGAAGCTGCTTGGTGCAGAACATCCACACACCATCACCAGTATGGCAAATCTAGCAAGCACATACAGGAATCAGGGAAGGTTGAATGAGGCAGAGCACCTGGAGGTTCAAGTTATGGACATGAGAAAGAAGGTGCTTGGTGCAGAACATCCACACACCATCACCAGTATGGCAAATCTAGCAAGCACATACAGGAACCAGAGAAGGTTGAATGAGGCAGAGCACCTGGAGGTTCAAGTTATGGACATGAGAAAGAAGGTGCTTGGTGCAGAACATCCACACACCATCACCAGTATGGCAAATCTAGCAAGCACATACAGAAACCAGGGAAGGTGGAATGAGGCAGAGCACCTTGATGTTCAAGTCATGGACAGAAGGAAGAAGCTGCTTGGCACAGAACATCCAGACACCCTCACCAGTATAGCAAATTTAGCAAGCACATACAGGAATCAGGGAAGGTGGAATGAGGCAGAGCAACTGGAGATTCAAGTTATGGACATGAGAGGGAAGCTGCTTGGTGCAGAACATCCACATGCCCCCAACAGTATGGAAATCTAGCAAGCACCTACAGGCCCCAGGGAAGGTGTAATGAAGCAGAGAAATTGGATCATGAAGTTGTAACTACAAGAAAGAGAATAGGAAGAGACTGAAGTGGTTTAATCATCAAAGTATAAAAGTGTTTGTACTCTATTTATGTTGACTTTCAATTGCATTGTGTTTTAGAAATGACATTTACACTCCAAATTTTTAGCAGAAAATTATTGAAAAGAGCTTTTCTTTAATAAACTTGGGAACTGTCATTTCCAACTCAAAAATAACTTAAAATCCACCAAACATTCAGGCTATGACTTACAGTGCACAAATGTAATTTCTTAGTCAATAATGTGTTACTCAAAATTCCAATGTCTTAATCTAATCCTTATCCACATAGGTATAATTTTTGGAGGTCTTTACACTCCTTGGGTTAATCCATATGAAATGACTTTTGGCTGAGGCACCAGCCATTTTCTCATTCAATAGACACCATGGGTTCCATGGACTAGATCTATAGAAATAAATTTGCATCCTGCATGAATTAAACCTCACTGTCAGTAATGTTATCCAGTGCTTCAGCCCACTGAGCCACACCAGCTTTGATATACATAGAAATAATATCTAATTAATCCATCATGGGCCAAGACTCCTGACATGCCCTTTGCCCTTTGCCCTTTGCCCACTGTCACCACCATCACCCCCATCACCATCACCAGTGATTCACCACCACTATCATCTCCAACCATCACTGGCACCACACCACCTGTGTCAACCATGCCTGTCCTTTCCTGCACTCATTCCCACTGAGATGACAACAAACAAACAACAACAACTGCCACATAACAATGAGGACAGCAGCCAACGATGGTAACCCCTCCCCACCTTGGGGGGGGGGGTATTTTTATTTCATTCTATTTTAATTCATGCTAAAATATATAGGCCCTGTCTGAAGTACAACAACAATAAACAACACACAGCATATACAACAAATCATGCACATGACAACAATGTGTAATGCATGTATACAATGACAATGAAGCATACAACAATGGCCTATGATGTGTCCAATGACACATAGGGCATCAGGAAAAACACTTTGGCTCTAAGAGTCTCTCAGAGCAACCTCAAAAATTTAAGTGTACAAATCACTAAAAAAATGCATTTGAAACATATTTATTTTTTTGAGGTTGGTCTGAGAGACTCCCAGAGTAGCTAGAGTGTCTTAGAGCTAAAGTGTTTTTCCTGATGCTATCCAAGGACACCTCAGGACAACCTAGGACAGCATAGATAAAATTTTGAGTGTCACACATTTGCTCAGGACACCTTTAGTGTATCCTGGTGTATTGACCATCTGGATTAAATCACATCAAGAGGCCCTGGGAGTCCCTTAGAATTTATGAATTTTGCTAGACAATATTCAACCACCGCATCCAGAAAAGTATTTTGCAATTTTCTCAATAAGGAGAGCTGCTATTAATATAATTTAAACATATTCAGGGTCCTAAAACAATTCTCTACCACCTTTAAAAAATTTCCTTTTTTGGAATTTTATGTAATCTACCCTGACCCAGCACCATATGCTCAAAATCATGCTTATCTGTGATCATGTGACCAATGGTCTGTGCACCATCCAAAAGATATATAAACCACCCACTATTTCCTACTTCCCCCAGTATTATAGTACTAGTATATGACTTTGTATCACTATTTTATTATTATTTTATTACTAGTATATATGATGTTTAGAATAATTGAATGTTATTTTATTATATTATTATTATTCTGTTGTGTGAGACTATTCAAATATCTGGTTCTAGCATCAGATATAAAGGGACTAAGGCTGCCTCAGGGATGCTCTCAGGTTGCCTCAGGACATACCCAGGACATACCTAGGACACCCTCTGAGTTTTCAAAAAAAAAAACATTGGAATAGTACCTTCTTAGAGCACTCTTGGAGCTCTAAGGCTCTAAGAGCTCTGGGGGTGTCTTGGAGTATTTTAGAGTGTCCTTAGACTGTCCTAGGGCAAAAGTGTTTTTCCTGATGAAGACATGGCCCAGACAATTTGGATTTGCTCATCCATGAATTCTTCTGAACAGAGCTGAAAGTATGTTTGGCATGAATGAAGGAATGCCATTCCTTTGGAGCATTCTCCATCAAACTCAGCAGGCAATGCAGGTTGAGTCAAACAGGATCTGGGTAAGGTTTCTGGGTTTTTTTGTGTGGGAGGTTCAGTCAGAGTCAAGGGTTTTTGAGTAAATGCAATAACAATTTCACTGAGTTGCCAAATCTGAGTTTGCATCATGATGATGTTCTGTTCTATGGTGGCCATTCAATTGTTGTCCATAGCTGACAGGGGGGAATCATTTGTGGATGAGTGCTCTGTAAACAGGAAGGAGGGGCCATAGTTGGGGAGTGCACAGAGTCAGCTTGGCCTGAGTCAAGGGCTGAGAACCAGACTATGGTGCACTATCCCAATTGGGATTGGTCCTTTTGGGAGATCCTTTCCTAATGTTAGGGCAACTGTGACACCAACTTAGTCAAACTAGCAGGGGATCCAAAGTTATGATATTATAAGTAATAGGTTACATCAAACTCACCTAGCAGTAGGGATGCCAAAGTTCAGTTTGGTTCAGTTCAGGACCCATTTTCTCAGAACCAGAACCAGAACCACTTAGGAAAGCCAGAACCAGAACCAGAACCAGAACTGAACCAACAGAACCGGTTCTCTTGGTTCGGTTCTGGTTCAGAACCAGTTCAAACCATAAGAACCAGTTAAAAATAGACTTTTGTTAGGATATCACCACTTAGACAAGAAATTCTCATTTTAAATTTTATTTTCTAAAATTACATCTTATTTCTTAGAAATAAATATATCTTGAAATTTGAGGCCAGAAGGTTGTAGTATTGGTGTTATAACTATGACATCACTAAAAGTAAACATGAAAAGAAAAAATTACTACTAAATCATTTTGCCAACTAGTGACAACTTTGAATTGGATTCTTGCATAGGAGTATATTAATATTAATAAAACCTGAAGTTATAAAGTATATGAGACATATTATTGATGATGTACTATGCCAGACCAAAAAATGATGTACTTCTGATTGGAAATATATTGTGTTGGTGACTTGAATAAATATTTTCATTACAGATACAGGTACATTGTGCCATTTAACCTGTAAAATAATGCAAATAAGTAAATATATTACTTAAATGTTTGCCTTGGGATATAGTGGTTCAGAATGGTTCAAACCGGTTCAGAACCGGTTCTCAGATTTCTGGCCAATCAAGAACCAGAACCAGAACCAGATGGCTGAGGCTGAACCAGAACCAGAACCGAACCAGATACTTGGTTTGGTTTGGTTGGTTCTGGTTCTTGGACTGGTTCAGAACTGAACTTCGGCATCCCTACCTAGCAGGGGATCCAAAGAGGAAAGGATAAGGATCCCGGCTAGGATGGGGGGTATTTAAGTACTAATATGGACATAACAGAGATATGTAAATAAATAAAGATAATAAAAATGGTGTCATATGAAAATAAAATAATAAAATAAGAAGAAGTCAAATCAGGATTGGGAGTTGGTTCAGGACCAATTGGGATTCAGAGGTTGGACCAGTCAGTTTGGGTTCAGGTCAAGTTCATTAATAAGATGGAATATACAAAGTTGTAGTCAGGTGTGTTGAGAATTGGGGTGTCAGTTTACAGTACTAGACTTGTATGATAACTTAAGCAAGGGTTACCCAAGACTTAGGTTAATATACAAGGGGTGGGGATATGTGATAGTATTGGTGTAAACTGATGAGGAGTCCCCCCCTCAAACGGTTGCTACTTATACTACATACAAATGTGGCTATACAGTGACATAAATCTATGAGTGATTACCACTATTGGTTAATATCCAACTTATGCCATAGTGATGCAATATGACATGATCTAGCATGTACTAAATAATTCCAACAAGGTGTAGATTCAGAAGTTGAATTGGGAGTTGGTTCAGGATCAGGCCCAATCAGGAGTCAGGGGTTGGGCAAGAAACTGGGTGTCCCCTAACAGAGTTGGTCTAACTATTAAGTACCCATCCTTTTCTCTTATTATGTGTAAGGGCAACCTAAAGATAAGAGATGGGACTCTAGAAAGAGTGGACAGTCTATAAAGACTAGGGACAGTAGCAACAAGCTAGTAACAGTAGGGGGGTTCCAGTAATGCAATAAAGAGTGTAATTACTGACTACTACTTGAAATAAGGTAGTAGCCAAACAGTGACAAACAAGTATGTAAGCTAGTCAAAACAAAAGTAAAATATAAACAATAAATGGGGTACCTGAGAGGTGTCCCCTTACATTATGGCCATCATCAGTGCTATATAGCTTGGTATCCATCCTCAGTCCCCCTCATCTTACAGATACTGATAATGTTATGAACGTCTGGTACGCGCATAGCCCCCTATCCTCTTTCTCCCTTCTTCTACTGTACATTACCCTTTCCCTTATCGTTCCCCTTCTTACACCATCATTCCCCAACCTACCCTTTGCCCTGAACCTTCCTTGTACTATATATATCCATCGCTCCCGCTTCCCTTATCTTTGACTCGTACCGACTCGTATCCCTAGCACGGACCATCCCCTTATCTCTGACTCGACTCCCTAGTATATAAGAGCCATACCCATAGCTACAATCCTTAGTTTAGACCTTTGTATCCTACGGTCTTAATCTACTAGCTTGCTCAGAAACTCGACGTCCTTAAGTCTTACCTGTGGGAATACGATTGTAACTGTACAACAGTCCCTAGTTACTTGGTCTATTTGCCCAGCACCGAACGCGAGTGCAAGCTTATAGTCGCCGTAACAAAAGGTCTAAACTACTCTTACGTCCGCTTCTCTAAGCGCAGACGAACCTTACCTCTGGAGCTCATCGAAACACGCACTGTCAACAAACCGCAGCCTAACCTAGTCAACAACCTCGAACTCGTGTGGTCGCCTCTACCAACGAAGTCATACCGAACTCGTGTGATCGCCTAAATCAACGGAGTCATAAGAAGATCGTGTGGTCGCCGATACCAACGGATCCCAAGAAGATAAAACACCACGACGTCACAGGGTAAATACAGAGCCCCTGTCGAGTCATCAGAAGAAGAAGAAGACACAACCAAAAGCAGTCAATACGACACCGACAACGAAGAACCTCCCGAAGAAAAACTTCCCGAGCCGGAACGTATGAGCCACAGCTCTACAACACAACCTAGACAAGAACGCATAGGAAGAACAAATCGACCAACCGCAACAGACCAACCAGTTCCCCAAACACCATCAGTTCCTCAGCAGCCTTCTACCTCAGGAAAAGCCAAGACCCCAACATACACACCACCCGTCGCTCCCTCCCCATTCCAAACACCCGTTCCATTACCACTCGTTCCTTTTGGACCCGAAGTACCTGTTCGACAACCAAAAACCGATTGGGATATAACCAGTGATCACGAAGACGACGACAACATGTCTAAAGAAGTACGCATCAACCCACCACAGCCATACCATGGAGATTGAGATGGACTCCTATCCTTCCTTCAGGATTGTCGAGTATACCTCTCTCTCAACGATAAAATCTACGACTCCGACGGCAAACAAGTTATATTCATCCTCTCATTCCTTACTGGCGGGACCGCTAAAATCTGGAAAGAAGCCTTCCTCGACGAATGCCTTGCAGCCAAACCTCCAAACTTCGGAACCTACGATAACCTTGTCACGAAACTCAGAGAAGCATTCCTAGCCGCTGACCCCGAAGGAGAAGCCAGAGCCTCACTACGACAACTCAGACAGGGCACCAACTCAGTAGACGATTACATCGCACAATTCAGAATCCTCGCCGGACGGTCCAAGATCAAAGACGACAAAACTCTCATCGACTATTTTTCGGAAGGAATCCACACCTCACTCCTCCAGAAAATTTACGGACTCGAGAACCCTCCCACAGCTATCAAAGACTGGTACACCAAGGCCTCCCGATTTGACCTTCAGTACAAACGATGCAAGGAAATAACTCAGCGAAAAACTGGCAACACCCCTCAAGCAAAGAAGCCTTACCCTTCGCCACGCTATGTTAATCATCATCATCATGATCCCAACGCTATGGATATCGACACAACCGAAATCAACCAACTCACTATAGAAGATCGCGAACAACACATGAAAGAACGAAGGTGTTTCCACTGCCACAAGATAGGACACTTCGCCCACGAATGCCGTTCCAAGCAAAACAACGCTACGAACTCAAACCCGAGCTACATCAAGCCAAACAACAGTTACGCCAAGAAATACGACGGATTCAAGAAAACCGCAACTACCGCCCGAGCCATGATACGAAACTTAGTTGAAGATATGGATGCTGAAGAAAAAGAGAAGTTGATAGATGAAGTAGTCAAGGACCAGGATTTTTAGGCAAGCACACAGTTTCAACGTCTGTGTCGCTGATGATTTCTTCTGTATTAGTAGCCGAGATGGGAAAACAATCTATGATCTTACAGACCCCCATCACGTGTAAAACTGAGAAAGAGAACAAAATCGTTGACGCCCGAATCCTTATGGATACTGGAGCTGGTGGACTCTTCATGAACGCCGGCTTCGCCAAACGACACCAAGTACTTTTATATCCCCTCGACAAACCCATAACCCCTCGAAACGCAGACGGATCTCCGAATTCAAACGGGAAAATCACGCACTACACCTGGATCAGATATCAACAAGGCAACAGTTGGATGATGGAACGACTCCACATTGTCACAATCGCAAGCGCCGACGTTATATTTGGACTCCCCTGGTTCCAAACCCATAACCCTCAAGTAGACTGGGAAACCGGACGAATGCATCTCCCCATGGGAAAACACCAGCTAGCCCTGACCTACAATTGAAGAAATCAACAACGATTACAAGAAACACGAAACGCTCACACCACCACATTAAACAGGATGGAAACCGACCAGAACAAAAGAGAAACACGATACCAACAAGTAGAAGAAGAAACAGAGAAAACGATAGAAAAATGGAAAGAGAAGAGAAAGAAGAAGACAAGACCCCGAAGAAGTAATTCCCCAGACTGGAGAAAACGAGAACAAGTCATCCCAAACCCCGAAACCCCAACTCTTCCAAGAGCCACGATAGAGGAAGTCGAAGACGAGGAATCACCCCTCAACTCAACGCTCCTAAAACTGGACAACGAAAACGAAACCATTGAACTCAACCTCGACGACAACGAAACCGAACTGGTCGCCGCTTTTATTAACTACGTCATGGACAACGAACTCTGGGTCAACAAAACCAATGTCTCTACTGCCTTAGCAAGCGAACAAAATGCGAAGAAAGACGAGAAAACCCTGGAAGAAATGATACCACCAGAACTTATGGATTATTGGCGTATCTTCGACAAGGAAACCGCAGAACGATTCCCTGGAGCTAGACCCTACGACCATGCCATTGACCTCAAGGACGACTTCATACCTCGTGATTGCAAAGTTTACCCACTCACACAACCGGAACAAATGGAACTGGACAAATTCCTCAAGGAAAACCTCGAAAAAGGCTACATTCGACCATCCAAATCCCCCATGGCATCACCATTTTTCTTTGTCGACAAAAAAGACGGAAAAGTACGCCCTACACAGGATTACCGAACGCTAAACGAAGGAACAGTCAAGAATACCTATCCACTTCCCCTCATCTCCGAACTCATCGACAAACTCAAAGGTGCCAAATACTTCACCAAACTGGATATCCGATGGGGTTACAACAACGTACGAATCAGAGACGGAGACCAATGGAAAGCGGCCTTCAAAACCAACAAAGGACTCTTCAAACCTACAGTTATGTTCTTCGGACTTTGCAACTCCCCCGCCACGTTTCAAGCAATGATGGACGAAATATTCATAATCGAAACTACCGAAGGATGGGTCGTCATTTATATGGACGACATCTTTATATTCACCAAAACGATCGCCGACAACATGGAAAACACGAGACGAATTCTACAACGCCTCGCTGACAACGACCTCTACCTCAAACCCGAGAAATGCGCTTTCTGGCAAACCAAAGTGGAATTCTTAGGACTAGTCATCGAAGAGAACAAACTCGCTATGGACCCTGTAAAACTCACTGGGATAGCAGACTGGCCTGCACCGACCTCAGTAAAAGAAATCCGATCTTTCCTGGGCTTTGGTAACTACTACCGACGATTTATCCAAGGATATGGCAACATGACAAAACCGCTTAACGATTTACTCAAAAAGGACACCAAATTCGAATGGACACCCGAACGGAACCAAGCTTTCGAAACACTCAAAAAGAAATTCACCGAATCTCCAGTTCTACGAATGCCCGACACAACAAAACCCTTCGAACTCGAAACGGACGCCTCCAAATATGCTTCAGGAGCAGTACTACGACAACAAGACAATAACGGAGACTGGCACCCCTGTGGATATTTATCTAAATCTTTCAACAACACGGAACGAAATTACGAAATCTACGACCGCGAACTACTGGCCATCATTAGAGCACTCAAAGAATGGCGACACTACTTAATGGGAAACCCATATCCAGTCACTATACGCTCAGACCACAAGAACTTAACCTACTTCAAAACTGCTCAAAAACTCAACCGACGACAGGCTCGCTGGAGCCTCTTCCTTTCCGAGTTCGACATTCACCTTACACACGTCCCTGGAACACAAATGGTACAATCCGATGCCCTCTCCCGACGCGCTGACCTTACCGTTGGAATGGAAAACGATAACGAAGACCGCACTTTACTTCCCAACAACCTCTTTGTTAACGCCATCGATATGGAATTACAAGACCTTATAACCGCTACAAAACAAATGGACGACGTCGTCAAAACAGCTCTACATGCCCTTCTTCATGGCGGACCCCTCCCTATGCACTCTGCCCTTAGCGACTGGCGAACCGACGGTGACCTAGTCTTTTATAAGGATCGCTGCTACGTCCCTGATAATTTGACTTTACGACGCGATATTGTTCGAAAACACCATGACTCTATACCCGCCGGACACCCCGGACGCCTTGTCACTCAAAATCTGGTCCAACGTGACTACTGGTGGCCTGGCATGGCTACTTTCATCCGGAACTACGTTGACGGTTGTGCCATATGCCAACAACACAAGATAAACCGACACCCCATTTCCCCGCCCCTTCATCCGATTAAATCGGAACAGCTCCGCCCATTCTCTCTGATCACTATGGACTTCATCACGGATCTCCCCCCCTCTGACGGCTTTGACTCTATCATGGTCGTGGTCGACCACGGGTCTACGAAGGGGGTAATTCTAACTCCATGCAACAAAACGATCGATGCCAACGGGACCGCCTCTATTTTACTTGACTCACTCTACAAAAGATACGGATTACCGGACAAAGCTATCTCCGACCGTGGCCCTCAATTCGCTTCCCATGTATTCCGAGAATTAGGACGACTCCTTGGCATCAACCTAGTCATGAGTACGGCCCACCACCCTCAGACAGACGGAGCTACCGAACGAGCAAACCAAGAAATTGAAGCTTACTTATCCATCTTCTGTGCAAATAACCCTGACCAATGGCGACAATACCTCCCTACCCTCGAATTCTCTTACAACACCAAACCACATGCTACGCAAAAAGAATCTCCCTTGTTCCTCCAAATGGGTTACAACCCAACCGCTATCCCCACCGCATTTCCCAGAACCAACATTCCCGATACCCAAGAACGACTCCTTAATCTCCAAGAAGCTCGGAAAGAAGCCAATGCAGCCCATGAACTCGCACGACAAGTCATGACTGAACGCATTACCCGAGGTTTCACCCCATTCAAAGTAGGAGATAAGGTGTGGCTCGAGTCACGATACCTCAAACTACGATACGAAACCAAGAAAATGGCACCTAAGCGAGAAGGCCCCTTTAAAATCATCGAAGTTCTAAATCCCCTCAGCTACCGCCTGGAATTACCTCGCTCCTGGAGAATCCACCCAGTCATCCATATCACGCTACTTTCCCCTTACAAGACAAATGGAGTTTATGGCGATAATTTCCCACAACCACCTCCTGACCTTATAGAAGGACAACTCGAATACGAAGTCGAGTCAGTAATCTCCCACAGACGACAGGGAAGAGGACACGCCTTTCTTATAAAATGGAAAGGATACTCAACTGCAGAAAACACCTGGGAACCCGAACGAAATGTCACCAATGCACAAGAACTCCTCCAAGCCTACAAGAAACGACATCGACTATAGTAACGACAACAAAGAAAATATCCCCCCTCTGACTGCTCCCTCTATGACTCCCTCGTCCACAACCCCTTCAACTACCTCGACCCTCAGCACTACCGCATCCCTTGCCACCATTCTCGAGAACGAACCCCTCAATGCTCACACCACATTCCTTGCTACGCAATTCCCACTCCCCCCATCTTCCCCTACAAGTTCCACTACCACCAACCAACAATTCAGAATCCAAGATATCACCCAAATATTCGACTCTCAGTTCCCCACATATTCCCACTATCGAACCTATGTACGAGACCATCTTCGAGACTGGACCCATGACTCTGATTTCAAAACATTCGACATCGCCTACTGCCACCATCGACTGGTACTCCCCCAAGCGAATACCCTAGAAAAGATGGCCGAAGGCCTGATCAAAATGGCACAAGAATTACGACAAACTAATGCAACCCAAGAACACAATATTCGACAACTTATCCCTCGCCTCGAAATCAATGGACTCAGTAAACGGATTGAACAAACTTTGACTCTGACGACCCCCACTGTCAATATATGGATCCCAATCCCTCCCAATTCTCCTGCTACATTTCCTAACAATATTCCTCTCAACGACCCTTCCGAAGAAACCGGAACTCGTATTCGTCCCCAACCACTTACTAGACAACCATCTGAAGCCAACATCCCTTTAATCTGATCGATCCCATACACAACACGGGCACCTACTAGTCGACCCAAATGTTTTCAATGCGGAACCATCGGACATCGCAAACAAGAATGCGGTGCCTACAAATGCTCTGTCTGCAAACGAGTCGCTCCTGGACACTGGCCTAGTACTTGCCCTAAGAACCACGAAGAAGACCGAGCCCCTCTCCCCAAGCGAAGACGACAAGAACCAGAACTCTGTCCTAACTGTCGACTCCCCCTCTTTTACGACCACGTTGCTTGGTGCCGAGGAAAGACCGACGGCAACACTTGTCGATGCAAATCTAAAGTCAAGAAAGAAGAAGACTCAGATCCCGACATATACGGAACCGGATTCTACGATGTCGACGGAGACGAAGACGGTAACCTTACCGGAGAACATTGAGTCATACGCTAAGAATATCCCTCCGCATATTTATGACTCCCCTCTATCTCTGACTCTATTTCTCCTTATAAGAACTCACAACCTATCCCTTCCATTCCCTTACCGCCTCTTCTACACTATGGCCCTCGCATCTGCCGCTTGCATCACTACTGCTAATATGAACTTCAACACCGCTACCGCTATGGATAGCGATATCGACCAATTTCTCGACTATGTCGAAGACATCACACCCAACAATGGAACTCCTATCTTTCGACCAGGACAACTTCCTCCTATGCTCCATATCGCAGGCGGTCACTTTTTCTTCCAAACCGAACATATTCGCTTCAGAGTCCACCGATATTTCTTCAATCGAGAATCCATATGGCTCGCAGAACGACTGGCTTTCGTCGACGCCACCTTAGCTGATGGACAAACCATCGCACAGTCCAAAATTCGCGGAACCAACGTATTCGATGCCATTGAACTTCCTGGAATCACTGCCAAACAATTCGCCTCTCTTCTTTGGGTTATCTACAACCCCCGTTATGGAAGTCATCAAGCCAACACTCGGACGTGGAAAGACATCAACGTTGCCGCACAAGCACTCAAGATGGCACAAATTCTTACTCTTTCCGAACACAAGATCAAAATCAACTTACGACTCGACCAACAAGAAGAAGACCAACAGAAACAAGAACTAGCGGAATACTTCAAGAACAATAAAATCGAGGACGATCTTTAGGCTAACAGTGGGCTAATGTTATGAACGTCTGGTACGCGCATAGCCCCCTATCCTCTTTCTCCCTTCTTCTACTGTACATTACCCTTTCCCTTATCGTTCCCCTTCTTACACCATCATTCCCCAACCTACCCTTTGCCCTGAACCTTCCTTGTACTATATATATCCATCGCTCCCGCTTCCCTTATCTTTGACTCGTACCGACTCGTATCCCTAGCACGGACCATCCCCTTATCTCTGACTCGACTCCCTAGTATATAAGAGCCATACCCATAGCTACAATCCTTAGTTTAGACCTTTGTATCCTACGGTCTTAATCTACTAGCTTGCTCAGAAACTCGACGTCCTTAAGTCTTACCTGTGGGAATACGATTGTAACTGTACAACAGTCCCTAGTTACTTGGTCTATTTGCCCAGCACCGAACGCGAGTGCAAGCTTATAGTCGCCGTAACAGATAACCTTTCTTTAGATCATATCATTTGTATGTCAACATGTGATTTGCTGGCCAATAATTATTGACAGTTGTTTATAAATAAGAATGTCAATCACATTCACTCAAAATTCTACATCATGGCCTTTAGTATTTACCAATAGCACCTATTATTTATGCAAGTAAGAGTGAGATTGTGAATGCCTACTGGGGGGATTGGGTGCAAAGTGGGGGTGTTTATATAATTAAATGACTTCAGAGTCAATGTTCCAGAATATTCCATCAATTAGATACATGAAACCACTAGTCAATGCCAAGAACAGTTAGAATATTCTAGCAAACTAACCCTGAGGCCCATTACTTATATAAAGGCCAGCACTTCCCATTCAATCCCCCCACTAGCATTCACTAGTCTGATGCATTACTGTGGGCTTTACAGACTTTACAGACTTTACAAATTTTTCTGACTCTATGCAGGTCCTGAACAACACTTTAGTACTTTATGAACTTAAGACTTTACAAATTCTCTCTGTAAAGCCAAAAAGTCAAAAAAGTTATTTCTTGCTGTTTTGCTGATGTCATGTGTTGAAACTAAGTAAGAATAAAGAAACAAAAACAAATGGAGATAGTTACATTATGAATTTCCATATATACTTCCCTGAAACTGTGACACTCAAAAGGAATGATCCTTACTTTGTAAGACTCATAACTTTTTCTGTTTACAATGCTGAATAACTCCATTCTTGCTGTATTATAGTTGCACAGCTATTAATTAAATTAAGGTCAGCTTGTATTTGTATTTGGTAGCTTGACAGAGTCTCAATGTATAAATCTGTAGGCATAGCAGATAATGTGGCTGTGCAGGGAAGAAATTTACATTCAAAACATTTTCTCTCTTCTGTCTGGCACACTAGTAAAATTTGATTTGGTTGTAAATTAAAAATTTGGGAACATAATAATTCTAAACTTGGGAGTAAAATGTTCCAGTTGACAGATAACAGAGGCATCTGATTGGCTGTGGTAGATAACATTCAATTAACATAGTCTGAGGCAGACAACATCTTGATTTTTACGGCCTCAACAAAGGCACCTTTCATATATTTTAGGAGATAGAATTATTCTAAACATAAATTTTCATGAATTTACACTGAGACTTCACTCATTACTTATTTTTGAGCTCACAATGGTTGAAATACTGGTCAACGGTGCTATTTTCGGACTTTGCCGGGCAGATAACACAACCAACGGTAAACCGTGTATATTGTTATCTGTGTCTCCAGTATCAGTCGAACCATTGTTACTTTTCGTAGATCAATTCGCAGGTCGCCCCAAAACCAACCTCGAAGGAAGCGGCGATATGCACTCCGGATTGATGACACCGGTCAACCGGTCACTATTTATTCCGATCCTCCATATAATAAGAAAGTTTTCAAGACCTCTGCAGTCATCCAAGGACCGATATTAGCCCCCCTTTGCCTTGCTATCGATGTCAACTGACATTAATACCAGCCTTTGTTCACCACGCCCATCATCGGGCCAAGACCCAAACACACCTATCCTTGTTGTTTCTACTAAACCTCTTAACTGTCCCCCAAACCATGTCCTTATCAAGGTGGACCGTTTTGGCTTCTCAGCGAACAATATAACCTATCAAGCGTTAGGTGAACACCCCCATTTTCGGTGAGCCTTGCTCTTAGTGTTCTGCTAATGGTCTCTAATTTGCCTCAGATACTTTGATTTTCACCCCGCACCAGAATGCAAAGCAAGTTCTGTGTCGCCAAAAACGCACGGCTTAATCCCTGTATGGGGATTCGGGACAATCACAAAGTCATCTCATCCTAAAATTCAAGAGGGTGAGCGTGTCTACGGCTATTTTGCACCAACACGCTACCTTTTGGTCCCTCTCTCCTCTTCCGACGTGAATAAATTCTCCTTCTATGTTTCTCGACCCCATCTACCGGCAGGTACGTTCGCAAATCGGAACTTCCACAAAGTCCCTTAGAAACAAACTACCCATAGATCGTCGCCCTTACAACCAAATCCTCCGATGCACTGCGGATCCACAGTATACTCCGACTTCTATTGCGGAAGATCTCACAATGCTCTACCGTCCATTATTCTGGACTTCATATTGGTGCGAAGACTGGATATACAGTTCCAACTACCGCGCTGGGGTTTCCAGCGTCCTCATCTCATCCGCCTCATCCAAAACGGCGTTTTGTCTTGCCTATCTGATTAGAAAACGTATTCGTCGTGGTGAAATCAGCAGAAACACAAAAATCATCGGACTTACCTCTAAAGGAAATGTTGATTTCACGAAACGGCTTGAACTTTATCACGAAGTGCTCGAATACGACTCGTTCACATCCGCCCGTTCCTTTCAAGGAGGGCGGGATAGTAGGTGGCTTTATGTAGACGTGGCTGGAAACGAAAAGCTGAATAAACGGATACACGCCCATTTCGCTTCGCCTTACACTGGCAAATTGGCAGGTCACATCGCCCTGGGACTAACGAATCTCCAACCTTCCACGGCCGATACAACGCCTGAGAAGCTTGGAACCAATCCTTTCAATGTATCAGAAGGTAGTGCATCTGATGCCAACACTAGTACTTCGACATCAGCATTTTGGCCTCAGGAAGAATTTTTCTTTATGCCTGAATGGCTCGACATTCGACGGCATCAAATCCCTGTTTTGGAGATCTTCCGTCGGCAAAATCAAGCTTGGAAAGAAGTCATGGAGGATTGTACTGGCTGGGTTGAGTTGAAACGTGTGTATGGAGCTGCTGGAGTCGAAGAAGCGTATAGGGAGTTATCAAGGGAAGGCCTTGGCCCCGACAAAGGGCTCATTTGGAGCTTGTGGGATGGAGATTCGACCAAACTGTTGCCGTTGTTGTCAAAGTTGTAATTGAACTGTCGAATCCAAAACTCCATCCCGAGTAAACTTTTTTGTTGGTCAATAGAGCTGGCCTGTTCTCCAACTGCGAGCTCATATAAGGGGAGTGCCCACCGGTCAGCGTTACGAATTGCACTGGGAGGTTTATCCACATTGGGTCGTCGTGCTATCTGGTCGCTTAGGCAAAAAGGTGATGCATTGGTACACCACGAGCGAGCTCCTAGTTCCTCGGGCTTGTTAGCAAAAATCCACAGTAAAAATATAACATGTGTGTTTTGCCCTGATTTTTCTATGGTGAGATTTCGTTTGGAATCGTCCAAGAATCGTCCGCAAAAAAAAGAGTGCCGTGTTTGGTTCAGCGTCCAGTTGCTCCAGCACCTGTTCTCTATCGAAATACTGATGGAATATGACCACGGCGAACCACTGTTCTCTATCGAAATACGGATATATGACCACGGCGAACATATGACATGTTCCTCTTCTCCGATTCGGACATGGCAATCGATGGACCGTCCACAGACGCTCTAATTCTGCCAGACCTGGGATGCAAGTTGTCATCTTCGCCAATTATTCCGGTACTGGTGACCTTTTAGGATGGTCAGCCTGACATTTCCGTTGAAGCATGACCAATCCATGATCAGTCACTGCAAACGCACCACGAGGAAGGTACCAACTCATAAGTTAAAGTAAGATTCGAACAGAATTTGTTCTTCGTCCGACATCGCGTTACATCCTTGGAGAATGGCACGTGTAGCAACCATGTCCAATACAGGGCCACACTCTTCTGCTCCTCCATCTGCTCTTGCATAACATCAAAAATTTTAACTTACCAGGTAGAAGCAATATAAGGGAACTTCGCTAGGCACACTTCCACAATTGTAACCCTGTTTTATCGCACCACCAGACTTCAAGCTGTTCCTGAACTTCCACAGAACCTGCTCAGATTTAGTGTTTTCACCTCATCTGTCAAAGATTCGAATCCCAGCTACATCACCAGCAACGACCAGGGATCCGACCATCGCTCATGACCTACATACTTAGACTTGCAGGATTCTGGAATGCGGACCAGAAGACAAACGTCTGGTGTAACGTGACGCAGTCCAACATTGTGTCGCACTGTCGCCGCTTACGAAGTTGCATGCATATTGACAATATATAGTGTTCTCTCCAACCTTATTTTTCCGAAGCATCCTGCTGACATCATTTCTGTTGGAAGACATTCCAACTAATTCGTCAGCTACTGTGGGAGGTCTACGGATCTACGGCTACGGTCTGCGGCAACTTTGACCCTACTGCGCCTATGTTTTGGTTGTAAACAACCATTTTCAGTATACGCAATCATTCTCACTAATACTCTAAGCTGCCTCCATATTGCCCATTTCTTTGAGGTAGAAACACTATGATATCGACGATGGCAACTATTGTATGTGCTAGTAGAGAGGAGAATGGACTAATTTACGGTCTACAAACATCGCAGTGAGGCAGTGGCTCCACCTGTGGGAGCCTGTATATAGCCCGAGGACCTAGAAAAGAGTGATTGCTCAGGGTGCCCTGCTGAAAGTGGCTGTTTGAGACGCAGGAGAAAAAGGTGGAGCCATGTCTTTTCCGTTGGCCATCAACTCTTTTTGAACACCATCCTCGGTTACTCAGGGCAAAATCGCTCCATTGAGCGTCAAGAATCCTTACAGGCGATTTTGTCGGGGAATGAACAATATTATTATTAGAATGAACAGTTGGATGTTGTTGCTTGTTGCGGTGCCACGGCTTGCCACGGCCAGTAACGGTGATTCTCATGGGAAGAGACTAAATGTGTTCCAGGTGGATTTGGACACCTGTGAACTCTTGTGAACTTCGCCGGTGTGGAGTTTCCTTGGTGAAAGTTCCAAGCCAAGACTCTCCCTGAAACAGTTGTGCAATCTATATCTCTGGACCTTTGATAACCGTCTATTGTTCTCCCTTGATAGGCTCTGCTGATGTCTCCCGGTGTATTGGCCCATATATACTATTTCTAAACCACGGAATATCGTGCCAGTGCGGCGCACAGGTGGATAGTAAAGGTGTAATTAATCCCCAAATATACCATGGCATGCTGCGCAACTGATCGAGTATGCAATCATGCATGGTCTCCGGACCTGTCCAACTGTAACCTAAGCCGGCAAGTTTTTGTCAGAAGAAAACCGTCGACGAGCAATGTCAAGCTAGGTCGCAGTGCCATCCGCAGGGCACGATATTTTCGAAGAATTCCTCGATGGATCGCAAGCCTCCAAATGAATGAGTGTCTTAGTAGTCGATTGTTGAGGACGTAGCACCAATAGAAGCTGTGGCAAATTCCATTGGTGTTCTTGTCGTTACGGCGACATTATCCCTCCAAGCTCTGCCGTTAACAACACGGAGAATGATCAATAATGGGGATATGACCTGCAAAATCATGAAGTTTAACACTAATATCATGCTGATTGTGAGAATTTTTAAGGAAGACTTACGCTCATTTTTGTCCATAGCTGCCCGAACAAGATGCACAAATCGATTTGCAAACCATAGGGTATCAAGTACATGATCCCAGCAGCACTGTAGAACGCAGCAGATTCAACAAGAATGGCAGCGGCACTTGTATACACGCTCGCGGCTTCTTCACCGAGAACATTGGAGATGTACTTGGACATTCGGATTAGACGAATGCAGATGAGAATGGTCAGGACGATGTTCATGGATATTGTGATGGTGTAGTACGAAACGGCGATCTTGACCACATCAACCCCAAAGAAGTTTCCATTGGGTTCGCCCGACATAACGACCTGTACGATTGCTAATGCTAGACCCATATTTCAATATAGTGTAAATGAGTAGCGGGTTCAATGATACTTACCGAATGCGGTAATGTAGGCCACTAGAGGAACTGCAACGACTGCAAAACTCTTGCTGTAAACAACGAAAAGACGATACAGCTATATCATGATCAACGATTAGAAAATAGTATGAAAACATGTCGGCATACCAAGAGAGCGTCACCCATGAAAACACAGGTTATAACGGCAGAAGAAGCCAAAGTTTCGTACCAAACCGAAACTTGAGTGTTGATGTATCCCTGGACACCACCAGGATCTTCACGATGTGTGATCCACATCTCTTCCCCCCAGACTGCGTTGCAAGAAAGGTTGATAGTAGACAGTAGAACCATCACTGTGCTATAGATGGTGCAGAATCGTCTACTCTTGGGAGAGTTTTTGTTTCCTCTCTGAAAAAGGCCCCGCAAAATCAAGAAATAGAGGGTCAACTCAAATCCTGGCCAGAAGAATGTGTCAGCGTTCTCTTACCATTGGAGTGGAATAACGAAAATAGCCACCATATAAGATTGCACCCATATAATTGCCAATGTAAAGTGAATGCTCAAAGGAAGACGTTGTTGGCGACATTTTGTATCAGCAAGATTCGAAGAGAGCGCTGTGGGGGGTCGTCGGTTACTAAAAGAGCACCATGTAGGACGCGTTTCTTTAATATGTGGAAAAAAAGAAGCTGACAGTGACATGACTCACAACATGGAACACGAAAATGAAGGACTTTCTTTTCGGCATAGCTTTGGGCGCTGGGTGGTGACGGTATTTTACTACTGTCGACATCCTGTCAGACAGACTCTGTAACACAGTAACAGTCATAAATAGAACTAGTTGGCAGGGCAAGCTAGTACCAAGCCAGTACTCCAGAGTCCAGATTACATCTTGCAATTAGACAATTAAAATGATTTAGAGTGGTTCATCATAAAGGTTGATCCGTTTCCACCTAAATTCAGTGTGCGATATGTATACACCTTGAATTTGAAGCTTCAACTGAGAACAAAGCCGGCATCATTTCAGCAGATCATGATCGCCCAACTTGATATCAACCTACAGTATGCTATCACTCAAAGTAACTCCCCACTATATGGTACTCACTGATCGGAGTTGATAGCATAAATAAAAGTCTCTGAATCAGCAGGCAGGAGTGATAATAGAAATGTACGTAGTACTACGTCAGTCAGCCTATACCCCTTCAAGTTTCTGAATGAACCGCATCTGCTTGCTTATTTGTGTCCATCCTCAGATACTCGTCTGTGTCTTTCGATTCGATCATGCTACAATGTCTCGGACCCTGGGGCATTAGGTGATACATATTATTTTTAAGCCACAGAGGATTCGATGGTGGGGGGTGGGGGGATAGTAAAGGTGACTAAACTACGAAAGATCTTGTAATTGATCTCCAAATCCACAATGACATGCTGCTCAGCCCGATCGAGTACGCAATGATGCCGTTAAACTCTAACATAAGCTGGCAAGTCCTTTGTCAGAAAGTTATGGTTTCCGAAAAGCGTTTGACGTGGCTGTCGTTTCATGTTATATTTAGAGACTTCTTTGACGAATCGAAATCCTCCAAGTGAATATGAGATGTTTGACAATCCTGGTTCATCGTCGAGGACACAGCACCAATAGAAGCTGAAGCAAATTCCATTGGCGTTCTTGTTGTTACAGCGACGCTATCCCTCCAAGCTCTGCCGTTAACAACACGGAGGATGATCAGCAGTGGGGAGATGACCTGCAAAATAACGAAGCTTAACGCTGATACCGTGCTGATTATGAGAATATTGATAGAAGACATACGCTCATTTTTGTCCATAGCTGCCCGAACAAGATGCACAAATCAAGTTGCATAGCATATGGTATCAAGTACATGATCCCAGCAGCACTGTAGAACGCAGCAGATTCAACAAGAATGGCAGCGGCACTTGTATACGCCATCGCAGCTTCTTCGCCTAGAACAGTGGAGACATACTTGGACATTCGGATTAGACGAATGCAGATGAGAATGGTTAGGACGATGTTCATGGATATTGTGATGGCGTAGTACGAAACGGCGATCTTGACCACATCAACCCCAAAGAAGTTTCCATTGGGTTCGCCCGATATCACGACCTGTACGAGTGCTAATGCTGGACACACATTTCAATATACTGTAAATGAGTACTTAGTAGCGGGTTCAATGATACTTACCGAATGCGGTAATATAGGCCACCAGAGGAACTGCAACGACTGCAAAACTACTGCTGTAAACAACGAAAAGACGATACAGCTATATCATGATCAACGATTAGGAAATAATATGAAAAGATGTCGACATACCAAGAGAGCGTCCCCCATGAAAACGCAGGCAATGACCGCAGAGGAAGCCAAAGTTTCGTACCATACCGAGACTTCAGTCTCGATGTATCTTTGGACACCACCAGGATCGTCACGATGTGTGATCCACATCTCTTCCCCCCAGACTGCATTGCAGGAAACATTGATAGTGGACAACAGAACCATCACTGTACTGTAGATGGTGCAGAATCGTCTACTTTTTGGAGAGTTTTTGTTCCCTCTCCGAAAAAGGCCCCGCAAAATCAAGGAATAGAGGGTCAGCTCGAATCCTGCCCAGAAGGTACGCGTTAGCGTCCTATTCCCATTCGAATGGTATAACGAAAATAGCCACCATATAAAATTGCACCCATATAATTGCCAATGTAAAGTGACTGCTCAAAGGAAGTTGTCGGCGACATTATTCGTATCGACACGACTGGGGAAGAGCTGTGGACACGTAGTAGTAATGGGTGGTCAGGAGTGGGGGGGTCGTGGGTTACCGTAACTTATAGGAAAGCATGGCACCAGCCTTTATACTTTACTTTATTTAAGTATGGGGAAAAAAGAAGCTGACAGTGACATGATTCACAGGTTGGCAAGATAAGAACCCGACATCGAGGGAGATGACTGAACTTCGAGAAGTCTTTGATTCCTTGTTGCCGGCAGTGCCACTAGTACTTTTCGGGAACGGCGTAGTCCGATCAAAGGACAATTTGGACAAAAGTAGAGTCTTCAGTCATTGATTGATCATACAGCTCAGTAGCATCAAGTTATCCGGTGCGCTTCTACATTGCAGACAATTGGTGGCATGGTGGGAAGCTGTGGGAAGTCCGGGAGACTCCGGGGACAAAAATAAAATAAAATATTACAAATACATGTTACTCAAGTTTTCTTCCAGACATCCGTGAGGTAAACCGAAGGGAGTTCGCATGCAAAATCTTTCACCTTCGCGATAACCAATACTCTCAGGCACTGTCTTCAAGTTCTCACCCGACCTTTGTACTCATAATAGCACACTTTTTGGTGCTACAAACCACGCGGAGTGAAATCTCCGCCAACTGCGCTCTGACATATTAGGTAAACCTCCTCGCAACCCCACCCTAATCTTCGAACTCGGTAAATGAGATGGCGACTGCGCTTCTGTAATGCCAAGATTATAGGATTTAAAAAATTCGCATGGAATTTGATTTTTTTAGAATAAAATCCTTGAGCTTAGCAAAAAGGATTCCTAATGGTGCAAGCAGCAAAAATAACGGTTATTAGTCGGTTTTCGTTGACGTTTATCACTCACGTAGACATTTTGTGAATGTATTTAAAGTAACATCCAACAGAAAGGTCGTCCCTTTAACGTTCACATCACATTCGCTGTTACTTCATAATCCACCCCGTGGAAATGTCGGAGGCACCCCAGACAAGGCCGAGCCCCGGGAGGTTACCGGTTACCACGGAGGCTGAAATTGTTATTACAAATAATGATGCCCAAATAATGCCGCAAGGCGTCGTTGAGCCACGAATTGATTTCTTTGGGAGCTGTAACGCCTAAACTTATCTGAAGGCTAATTAAACTATATTCAACTACTAGATACTATATGGATAATAGTGCGAAATTCGGCAGACCTCCCGACCCCCCGCTGTCGTCACCCTAAGTCCCCGTCGTTGTTCCCATATACTTCTTGAGCCTCACATCAGCGGCAAGCATGCCACACACTTTGGTTCCCAGAGCCTTGAACGGATATCGGCGTCTCGGGGAATTTGCAAGAGGAGAGAGTGGGAGAAGAAAGGGATAAGGTGTTGGTCGAACCGAACACTATTTGGTTACAATATCCACTGTGACCATATATAGAGGGGGGAGCTGAGCTGAGCTGAGTGGATAAGTATCGGATTTTCCCGTTCCCCCACCCCCAGAGCATCCACCGTGGAATTATTCCAATATCTCTTAGCCGTTTATATAAACTCTTCATCAAGCATGAAACCGAAATTTACACTCCAAAAGGTCGAAAACGCTTCAGGTAGACGATGTGTTTCCTGTCAGTTGTCCTAACGACGAAAAGCTGATCATCGCCTCAAAACTCGAAATATAGAGGCGCAAATAAATGAATCCGTCCAGTTGTTCTATGACCTCATGCACACTGGTATAATAAATTCAGTTCATTGACCCAACCCCAATTACTTAAACCGGAACAATGCAGATCTTGCTGCAATTAGTCTCTCGGGTGGTGACCTCTCTTTGCTAAAGTTACAATCTGCTGCAATGTTACGGGCAGGAGCACTAGCGGGCGAATATTATACGGCTATTAATGAGAATGGAGAAATCGTAGGGTATACGTTATGGATGCCTCCCGGACAGGAATTGTTCAGCACGTCAGTCCTAGTCATGGCCATCGATGCAACTCGCTGATCCTGCATCGAAGGGATGAACAACGCGCGCTTGGGCTCACTGAATTTATGGAACGCCTCTCAGACGAAGGAAAAGAGTATTTCAAGACTCAGGTAACACTCACTTTGTAATTGTTGACAGCCCCTTATCGGATCCATTTTCCATACAGTATCTGGTTCACTTCGTAGAGTTTGTCAACAGTCATCTTGGACCTACAGTTCGTTAATTCCTCCGGAATTAATTTACAAACAAACTGATAGTCTTGACAGGGAAAGAAAGATGCTTGGTGGCTTCATATGGCGATGGTCCGGCCTGACTATCAGGGGCAAGGCGTCCTCAGAACTTTGTTTGAACTTGTACATTCTAAAGCCGGTGACACTCTTGCTTGTACCACAACCAACGCTAAAAATGTGTGTTACAAACTAAAGGGAAATCGATCATTCCTCCTTACTGATTTTTCAAGGTGCCTATATATCTTGCACTTGGCTTCACTCATAGAGGCACGAAAGTCATGCCATCGCCTTGGGGTGATTGGACAGCCTATTTATTTTCTTTGGATCTTCGGAATATTTAGTATTGGAATGACTCACGGGCCACAACAAGGACCGTGCACGTTTTGTCAGGAAATATGCTGTTTCAATGTTACATTTCAACTTGTCGTACCAGTTACATACGTAGAGATGAGCAAATCTCGTTGAACACCAGATCAATGACTTATCAGATCATCTTGAATTATTTATAATTTGTAATTTGTAATTATTTTAAGATATTATCTACCTGCTTCAAATCTCACTCACTGACCAGTGGGGCTGGTTTCCTTATGATGCAGCTGGTCGACCACGATACTGTAGGTCCACCTATGTTTTATAGCGGATCCAGATGTTAAAACTCTTGTTCTAGTTCCTAAAACAGTTGACTGCTCTTTTTGAGTCAACGAAAGAGCAGGGTACGATCTGGTTTACTCATAAACGACGTGAGCCCTTTGATTGACCTCAAATGGTCCGAAACTTATCTATCTATTTTATAAGTGACTCACGATGGTGACGACACTGCCATGAAATTTGAGGAAGGACCGTCAGATACCCGTGAATATCCTTGTCTCGTGCGAGTAACCGATGGTAAATCTGCCAAATTTTCAACAAGAGTAAGTCTGTTCTCCCCCCTCCGATCTCAATTCTCATTCAAGATTTAAAATTGTAAGGTTGATTCAGGCCAATTACTCAAATTTCAAGCCCTCTATGGATCCCTCTTAAAAGCCTCCATGACGTCGTTACGCAAGCGAGATAAAAAGCGGGATAAACAACGTGTAGAACAGGCTGCGAAACGCAAGAAAAAAATGACAGAACCTGTAGTATTGGACGGCAAGAAACGAGGAAGTGGGCGGCGGCAGCGGCAGCGAAAGTTCAAGGCTCTCTTAAAGCAGCAGGAATCACAAAAGAAGTTCAAGGAGCGGGAGGAAGATCGGAAGAAGGCTGAGGTTGTGGTATAAGTACGTCGTCGACGTTAGTTATGCTCATACCCACTGTAATCGTGCTGATCTACTCTTGAGCATTTGATACGTGCTTTAACATATGAAGCGTACTCGTTCCAAAATGACCACAAGCTTGACTGACTACTGATCAGTGACTACTAAGTATTGATGAAACGAAAGCGACTGGCAGCTTGCATGAATCATGATGCCCTGACTGCTTTCGAGGGCCTATTTGGTTGCAGGCGAATATAACATGCAATAGCTGCCCCACAATCAATATTGAATCGTAAAGAACCACATCGCAGTCTTACGGTGTAAGAGCTTTTGTTGATCTTTCAACAACGTTCTGATCCTCGGTTCCTAGCTTAACTCTGCAAGAGAAGGAAATGAATGGACCATTCCGAAAATTCAAAGAGATCTCGAATACTTACATAAAAGTCGTTCATCTTACAGATCTCTGTTAAAAGGCCACACGTTAAAACCTTGGATGAACCAGGTATCGACAAACACGTATACGAAGGGTCGGGAATGCACAGGCCCTTCAACTCATCGATAACGGGGCGGAGTGATGACTTCCGCCCTCTTGGCTTCATCCAAGTGCCCGGAATTTGCTAATGTTTTATATATATATAGTACGACTAGAGTTATTGCTTGAAATTATTTATAAGACTCCTGGCCAACATCATACCTTTGTAGTATATCACCTCCGATTGACCTGGACTTTAACCCCGTCTTATCTGATACGTGCCAAGTTTGGGTTTTCGTTTAGCCACACGGGTCCCACACCAACCTCCTTGTCACGATCCTCCACCACAGCTATGGCACCAGAGCTGAAAAACAAAGTTTGTTTGATGTGAGCCATTCATTCCTTCATCATTTTTTTTGGTACTAGACATGATTTCGGTAGTGTCCACGATGGTTGGGGCGTCGCACCTGAGAAGGGCGTCGATGGTAATGCAATCGAGGCAGCAACGACGATAAACATGGATACAATCGCAAAGGACCACAGTTATAGAACTCTTCTTGCTAGCGGGACCTCTGTAGGCCTGAGTGAAGGTCTCATGGGCAACTCAGAAGTAGGGTACGTTTTGATCGACGTGCTTTGGACTTCCAACTTGGCCTTTTAGGGCATCGTTTTGGTTTTTTTGCCTCATCACCGGCCTCGATTTTTTTTTTTAAAAAAAAATCGATTCACGTAGCGTGTCAACCTTGCCCTCCCAAATCCGATCTGCCCTTATGAGCTTGAACATTTTTTTTGATGATGAGTTCTATATCAGGCATCTGAACATTGGAGCAGGCCGTGTGGTCTGGCAGGACATCGTGAGGATTGACGTGTCAATCAAGAAGAAACAGTTTCACAAGAATCCAGCCATCCTTGAAAGTTGTAAACGGGCTAAGGAGGGCAATGGCAGACTCCATGCTTTAGGATTGGTCCGTGTTTTTATCTACACTTATTTCACATGATCTTCTCAAAGTCTGCCAGATATCCGATGGAGGAGTTCACTCCCATATCACACATCTCTTTGCCCTTCTTGAAACCGCCAAGGAGCAGGGTGTTCCACACACCTATATCCAATTTCTGGGAGACGGGCGTGATACCGCACCTCGTTCAGCGACCAAATATGTCCAGGAACTCATCGATTTCACCAAAAAGATTGAATATGGTGAGATCGCAACTGTCATCGGTCGGTATTACGCCATGGATCGGGATAAAAGATGGGAGAGGGTGAAAATTGCGATTGATGGCTTGGTTCAAGGTGAGGGTGAGAAAGTAGAAGGAGGCCAAGAGGGTCTGGTCAAGGCGATTGAGGAAAATTACAAGAAAGATATAACGGATGAGTTTTTGAAGCCGATCATCGTCAATGGAGACGAGGGAAGGATCAAAGGTGAGTTTTGGTAAGATGGTTGATGCGATCCCCAGCTAAATACCATGTGCAATCCTTTGTTTAGACGGCGATACCCTCTTTTGCTTCAACTATCGGTCCGATAGGATGCGAGAAATTGCATCTGTCCTTGGTCTTCCAAATAAACCAATGGAGGTGACCATACCGAAGGACTTGGTTAGTTTCGTAGCGAATCCTTCACTAATCTGCTAAACAACAAAACACAGAATATTACAACCATGTCAACATACAACTCCGAGTATCCTTTTGCCGTGGCATTCCCTCCCCAGCCCATGACTAATGTGCTTGCTGAGTGGCTCTCCAAACAGGATGTCAGGCAAGCACATGTCGCAGGTAACATTCATTCCATGCTTTTGATTTCCAACTAATGATATATCTGAAGAAACGGAGAAATATGCTCATGTAACCTTCTTCTTTAATGGAGGAGTTGAGAAACAGTTCTCTGGAGAAGAACGCCATATGATTCCTTCACCCAAAGTCGCTACCTACGATAAAGACCCGAAAATGAGCGCACAGGGCGTTGCTGATAAAGTTGCTGAAATTCTCAAACGTGGTGAAGACCAATTCGTCATGTGCAACTTTGCACCTCCCGACATGGTAAATACGCTATGTGGCATAACTTCATACTCCCTAACTTCAGTTCCTTTTCTTAGGTCGGACACACGGGTGTATTTGATGCAGCTGTAGAGGCAGTGACAGAAACCGACAAAGCCGTTGGTACAATCTACAAAGCCGCACAAGAGGCTGGATACATTCTGTTGATCACCGCCGATCACGGAAATGCTGAACAAATGAAGGATCCTGTGACAGGAAATCCTCACACCGCACATACCACCAATCCTGTTCCATTCATTATGACCGGCGATCCGAAGAAGATCAAGTTCAAGGAGGATATTAAGAAAGGTGATGGGGAAGAGGAGGAAGAAGGCGCCCTTTGTGATGTTGCGCCAACTATTTTAGATATTATGGTATGTACCTCTTCTTTTGATGATGAAGATCTTTCATTCATTTCCGCTCATCTTTGATATAGGGTCTTGCCAAGCCTGACGGTATATTCACGTTTTGCTTATCTGCTTGGGAGAAATTGCTCAAATTTATTTTTTCCAACAGAGATGAATGGACGAACCCTTCTAGAGCATGACTGAACCCAATTACCCTCTGTTGAAGAAGCTTTCGAGCGTGTAAGAATATAGAAAAAGACAAGCATAGAATTGTAAATTCATATCCCTAGAACCGTTGCGTTTGCTCTCTGTTGTAACATTTTGTTGGAAGTTATTCGTATATAGGCTATCGGTTCTTCAGAGCCTACCCAGTTAAGGACCCCCACGTTTGTGACATAAATATACATACTTCAATCCGGTGACTGTCGCTCGCTCAAGCTTTAGACATATCGTTTCACCACAACTACTATCTATAAACAAACGCTTTGATTTATACCGTTTCTGAAAACCTTCACGGATTCCCTGCCGCCTGTTTGGGGCATCGGGTCATGGACGAAGTTATACCTGGTTTATGGATTGGGGACATATCGACTGCGCGCGATGTAGAAACGTTGAAGGAACACGGCATAGTCAGCATTCTGACGGCGATGCGGGGAAAGGTCGCTATACACGAGGTGCGAGGAAGATCCCTTTCCCCCTACTCCATTCTCAAGTTCCGGATCATTAAAAATGGCTTTTTTTGAAAGACATTTATTCGCCGTCAGATCATGTTGGATGACACTGACGATGCAGACATTCTAACACATTTTTTACCATGCATTCGTTTCATCCAAGCGGAACTTGACAAGGGCAGAGGGGTACTAGTACACTGTGTGGCTGGAATCAGTGCGTAGAACGTTCGATTCTTTTTGAAACGTTGGAATCTCAAGCCCTGCTTAGGTCGCAGTGCAGCTATCGTGGCTGCGTACCTGATGTACAGCAAGAAAATCGATGCTCAGTCAGCACTGGAACTTATCAGACAGGTCCGACCTATCGCTGAGTACGTCCTGTGATAACAACCTCTCCCATTCTGATCTTACAACAACTCCTTTCATAAGTCCAAACGCAGGATTTCAAGAACAACTTGAGGTGTTTCATAAATCACAATACAAGATTTCCAGACGAGAAAAGGCGATCAGGTTATTTTACATGGATAAGACTGTTGGCACCGTCTTGAGTGCGTTTTATCAAATGTCTAAATTTAACCTTTTAAGCTTTCTTTCCTAACGCTTTCCAAAATAACCATGTCACAGATGGAGACGGCTCTCTTCCTGAGACTGAGATGTTCGCAAAGTATCCTCGTACACCATCGGATTCGGTCCCAAATACACCTGGAGGACACCGTAGACGGATACGATGCAAGATGTGTAGGTACGTCACAACTTTGATATTGTTTGCTTCTTCAGATTGCTTATCAGCTATCAGACAAGAATTAGCTACCCGTGAACATATGTTAGATCATGGGCAACTTGGGCCTGCAACTCCAGCTGGCAGTGCAGCTGCTTCAAGACGTCCTTCGGGTTCTTCGCAAGTGGTGCCTGTAACTCGACGTCCGTCAGGCGAATTAGCACCCCGTAGGCCGTCAGGACTCTCTTTCAGTTCAAAACTCGGGGAATCCTTGTCCATGTCCTCTATCGAACCAACAAACGGGCCTGCCGTGCAAAGTTGTCATCCACTTTATACACTACGAAGCATGGCGCATGCCCCAATAGATCCCACAATTTCAACTTCTGCATTGGACATTGAAGACGAGAGCGAAACTGAGTCGAACGACCTGTCTCCTCCTTCCCATTCACCTTCGAGGAAACTTGACTTGAATGGGCATGATTTTTCGACTGATGCTGCCCAAATATCAGGTGTTCAGTCATCCAATGCAATCCTCTCTACGGTTACGGATGGCAAGGCTCAAATCGATGGACAGTCTAAGGGCGGAGACACTGCCGCTGATGGTGCCCCACCCCCGATTGAGCTTCTCACCACACATCTCATGAGTCCTTCCGACCTAGCCTCACAGCTATCCACAAATTCTAAACTCGCTGCTCTTCGTTCAGCAAACACGCCAGTCTTTCCGAATTCAGTAAATAGTCCGCCGATCCTCTTAAACCCCAAATGTTCAGGATACTTTGTAGAACCTGTAAGTCCTAATATCCCCATCATTTCATCCATTCTGATAAACTTTCGGGTCTACTATATTTAGATGAAATGGATGGAGGACTTCCTTTCATCAGGCCAATTAGCTGGGAAGATAATATGCCCTAATAAGAAATGTGGTGCGAAGCTTGGGAATTATGATTGGGCTGGGGTATGTTGTGGATGCAAACAATGGGTTGTACCTGTACGTCGTTGCGGTCTTTTTTTCCCCATCTTACTGCCTTGAACTTATAAATCGACTGAAAGGGATTCTGCATCAGTCGTTCTAAAGTTGATGAAGTCGTATGATCTTTTGAAATCTTGGCGATGTGCTGCTTTATAAACGTTTTTTGTAGCTGATTCCCCCATAATTTTGAGACGCCTACCTACAACACGTATTTGTTTATTTTTGTTGCAGCAGTCTCAATTGAGTCTCAAGCTTTTTTCTGTGGAAGCTTTGCTTTGCTTATGTATAATATGCTCGTTTTCAATTTTCGTTTTGTCCTCAATCCATACTCTATACATATACAAAGCATGTTGTACTTGTCTCTTTACTCGCAAAACATGGTTTTCGAAATAACCTTTTGCGTTAGTTGTTTAAATAATTCACATATAGTACTGCTTTTCGCGCCATCATGAAAGGGCAGTGTGGTTGGGTATTGAGTACCTTTGAGACTGAATGGGTTGTGTAATATGCATGCCATGCCCTACCCTTAAGAGCGTTACAGTATGTAGTCGTTTAACCATTTGAGTTCCCCTGTGTCGTCGCCTCAGGCTCACGGTCACGACAACACTTAGACTACTGCCACATCATTCGAATCTATTACTATGTTCCCTTGTCCCTCTTTCAGATTGCCAATGCACTTCAAACGAAAAGGAAAACAAATAGACACTAATTTAGTCACTAATCCTCAGGCACCCAAGAATTATCCAAACTTGCGGCGTAATTTGGGCGTAATTTAATTAAGGAACGATGCAGTCATTCATTCTACGAAATCAGTGGCTATGCATCGATAATCATCGCCAACCAAACTGACACCACACTTTGGTCCGCCTCCACACCTCTTCACTTCATCATTCTATCTCATCACAGGCTCTTGTCCATGGTCTGCGATCGCAGCACCTTCGAGATCGTCCGGAGCTGCCTACTCACGATCTACATGTGCACCGGTAACTATCCATCTGCCAATCAAGCCCGCCAACCAGCCAGTCAAGAATACTCTTGAGAAACTCTTCCTCTGTGCCGCGGCTATCGTAGCACCTGAAATCATGTTCGCATTCGCTTTCACAGACTGGTTCAGTGCTAGAGGAATGATACAGTTAATCAGACGATGGGTGGACGAATGCCGTGGTACTTGCCGTGACCAAGCTCTTGACGTCTTTGGAAAATTCTAAATATCGGCCGCAGGAAGAAATTCCCTGGATCAGCATGAACTTGACTTCGTGGATCAGTGGATCATGACTCACGCTATGTTTCTCGATATGTGGGGGTTCCGATATGTAATCGATGGTAAACTGGAAGACACTCGCGAATCGGGAGCACGCTTTATATGGTCTTCCTACATTCTCTACCTTGCTCAGCGAGGCGTCGTTTCTCTCTCCGACTTGAAAGACACCATCAATGATCGCAGAAAGGCCGATGGTCTATCCAAGGCAGTTGTTTGCATTCAGGTTCTTTGGTTCCTTGTCAAATGTGCTGCTCGCGTCCAAAAGCGCCTCGCCATCACAGAGCTTGAAGTGTCTACCGTTGCCTATATCGCAGTCTGCGCGACCTGCTACATCTTTTGGTGGACTAAGCCTGTCGATGTTAAAACACATATTGACATCCACATTACCTCTGCCCAAGCGAGAGAAATGGAAAAGTGGAACCCAGACGAAAAAGCTCTTCTTAGCTCTTCTTAGGCAATCCTTCTTTCCCGACAACTTTGACCGCTGGACAAGGATCACGCTCACTCTTTTTGGAGTTATGTTCGGAAGTTTGCATTGTTTAGCATGGGGCATACATTTTCCAACACGCATTGAGCAATTTCTATGGAGGGTCAGCACTATCTGCATTATTGTTGCTCCCCCCATTGGCACCTTGCTCTACCACCAACTGACTGAGAAATCCTTTGCTGATTCATTATTTCCCTTTGCCCGTCCCTTCATTAGCCGTAGTTCACGCTACTATCAGTCATGCAATGCCATCCAGATCCACCCAAAGAATTATTTTGATGCTGTTGCAGTCCTTGCTATGGTGCCATTAGGGATTTTATATCTAGTTGCACACTTAACACTGATAGCAGTAGCTTTTACATGTCTCAGGTCCATGCCAAACAGTGTCCATGGGGGTGTTGACTGGTTAACATACATTCCTCATCTATAGCATTCTGTAGCATCAGTAGTCTAGCAATTAGATTTTTTATGGTTGTTCAAGTTAAAAAATCCACTGGGCCAGGTGGGTATTCTGAAAAGCTGGCTACATGTTGAGGGGCAAAAAGCCAGAAAAAGCAAAATAAAAAGTCACTACAAAATTTGATCTACCAAAATAATAATACTACTTACTAGTAAGACAGTACTATGACTAGCTGCTAGTGGGGAATTAAGTGTGCAGTGGTGGCCTTTATCAGGGTTAGCTCACTAGAATATTCCATCAATTACATAACTGTTTCAGTTGTCATTGTGGAAAACCCTGCTCTGGGGAAAACACTCAGTAACAGGAGTTAACTCATGAATAGAATGGGAACAATGTGTATTTTTCTGGGAACTAGGGAAAAGACCAATGATAAGTTGGAAGTAAGAGAGAGAGAGAAGCAGAATCTAAAGTACTGTACCATTTTAAATTGTTTGTCCATCACGCATCACAGGGGATGTGGCCGAAATTGGATGTTTGTCCCAGGTCACAGCCAGAGTGGACGGAGGTGGTCACAACCCAATGGCAATTAACTTATTAAGCCTTTTTAGATTAGTCACCCAAATTCCCTAATATTATATTATATTCTAAAAATTTAAATGGTGTGATGACAGCAGGCTCAGCACAGCACTCAGGTAGGGATGCCAAGGTTCAGTTCTGAACCAGTCCAGAGAACCAGAACCAACCAAACCAAACCATGGTTCTGGTTTGGTTCTGACCAGACTCCAGTGGAATTTTATTCAAATTTGACCAGACTTAACATAAATTTTAAGCAAATTATATTGGTATTCTGTATGATTATATTGATCGTATATGTACATCTATATTCATTTCATTTATTTTTACTGACTTGAGTCAATTCCTTACTAACTTATTTTTTTCTAACTTTTCTAACATATTAATTAAGATTAAAATAAACTTATTACCCTCCTTGTGAAGGAGAGTTGTGGTAACTACTAATTACAATAATATATTTTTAAGAGGCAACAGGTGGTTGAAAGGAGGGACAGGTGGCTGAAATGGATGGTTGGTAGGGATGCCAAAGTTCAGTTCTGAACCAAACCAACCAAACCAAACCAAGTTTATGGTTCAGTTCTGGTTCTGGTTCTGGTTCTTGATTGGCCAGAAATCTGAGAACCGGTTCTGAACTGGTTCAAACCATTCTGAACCACTATATCCCAAGGCAAAAATTTAAGTGATATATTTACTTATTTACATTATTTTACAGGTTAAATGGCACATTGTACCTGTATCTGTAATGAAAATATTTATTCAAGTCACCAACACCATATATTTCCAATCAGAAGTACATTATTTTTTGGTCTGGCATAGTACATAATCAATAATATGTCTCATTTACTTTATAACTTCAGGTTTTATTAATATCCCTACCCTCTGTACCATAGGGAGGTCTTAGACAGAGAGCAGACCAATTTGATTAAGGAGGTCAGTTATCTCTTTGCCTGTTTGTTTTCCAAACTTAAACTAATATATTTATCCTTCATCTTTGGCTTGTCTCTTAAAATATTTTTATGCATCATGCAACATAATCATACATTGATACTAAATCACAATGTGCATCATTGCATCATTGCATCATTGCATCATTGCATCATTGCATCATTGCATCATTGCATCATTGCAACATGCATCATTGCATTGTTGTTGTGACATACATCATCATCACAACATGCATCATCATCACAACCTGCATCATTGCGTCATTGTTGCAACATGCAATAGGGTGTTACTTCACACAACCATTTGCATGAGACAGCATGTCCAGCAATACAATGCATCACCACGATGAGCCAAGCAGAGGAAGGCAACGCCATCAAGGGGATAAAATCCCTGGTAGCAGCAACCTTAGGGCACATCAGCACTCCTGCTTACGATCCCCACCCCATCACAGACCTTCTTGTTCTCCCACAGGCACTTCCTCCAAGTGACTGTCTTTTCAATCAGGTACAGGCACAAAGAGTCCCTTTGCCTGTGCCATTTGCTTGGGATGCCACCAGCACAACATTTTCAAATGTTGTGCAGAACTCTGTTGGGATGGAAGCAGAGCCAGCTGTTAAGTTCGAGAACTCTATTCCAGAGTATCGGACAGAGTTTGATTGGAATGGAACCATGGAACAGAAAGGGACTCTAGCCTCAGCATATGTGCTGTGCTACCCTAAACCTTTGTGTCCTAATTTCGGAGTAAGAATGGAATGGAGTGGAACTGGAAGTTGCAGGAACTTAGAGGAAGAATAGGAGGAGGAAACTAGGTTGATATTCAAACTGAGGAAAACATACACATTTTGAGTACTTAAATAATAAAAGGAATTGCAACTGAAATATAAAGGATAAATATAAAGTGCTGCATTCTGCTCCCAGGACCCAGAAGGTCCTGCATTCTTGGGTGAATAATCCATAGCAGGTGTGCTGATTGATAATGGGAAAGTGATGACAAAGAAATAGTTGTTATGGAAAAGATGTGGTATTGGGTTTGGAGTGTCATCGGAAGAGCTGGAATGATACAGAGAAGTCTCGGAGTTGGATGTAGGAGGAGTAGAACTGGAAACAAGGGAAAGTACTGGAACGGAGTACGGACTACCGGAGACAACTCCGACAGAGCTGGATTGGAGTAATGTATAACAGAATGTAACAGTACCTCTCTGTCAAGGCCGAGACCCTCGAGGCCACATGCTGGTCCATGCATGATTGATGTGGTATAAAGACTATTGGAGACTGGTGGTGACTCTTCACTTTGGATAACTTCTCAAACCCTCATCCTCTTAAACAAAAAACACTATGAGCACCAACAACGACAATGCCGGGTCTTCTTGTCCCACGGCCTCCAACTTGGCGAAGTTGGAAGAGGCGTGGGCCTGTATGTGGAAAGAGCGGGAGGAGGAGGAGAAGTGTATGGAGGTGGAGATTGAGGCTGCATGGAAGGCAGACGAGGAGGAGGAGAAGCAGAGAGCAGAAGCTGAGAGGAAGAGGATAAAAATGGAGAAGAAAAGTCAAGAGGAGCAGCAGCAGAAACTGCTGGAGATGCAGAGGATTTGACGGGTGGAGGAGCAGAAGAGGAAAGAAGCAGAGGTAATAGATTTAGATGACAAAGAGGTAGAAGAAGAACAAGAAGATCACAGAATGGAGCTGGGGCCCAGTGCCCTGAAAAAAAGAAAACTAAACAAAAAAGTAAGTGCATTCTGGTCAAAAGGAAAAACATAACACTAAATGAATTATAGGAACAAGTAACTCCCACTGTGAGACCAGGAGCGTGGGAAAAAGCAACCCCAAAGGGTGGAATGGGATAATTCTGACAGAAAGTGTTGTTTTTTGGGACTGTGGTAATTTACCACTTTTGGCATCGGGGAAATTCCGCCGATTAATGTAGACTTTTATGGACAAATATGTAACAAAAACTTTTGAAAAAATTCCAACTTGAAACATCATAAATTTTCAAAGGAATTTACAACTCTTGATGTCACCAATGTTCTCAACACTGTGTAGGCAGTCTACAGTAGATATATCCATATTTTTCGTAGGATTTGATATTTATTTTAGATATTTACAACAAGAAACATAAGAGTGAAACTCTTATATCAAGAAAGGATTTTACTACTTCTAGGGTAGTTACAAACTAAAATAAATGTATTGCAGATAAATGAGGGTGCACATGAGTAGCGCTAATGTTGCAAAATATAGTCTGAGCAAGTAGATGAGGGTTAGCACAGTGAGGAACGCGAAATTGTAGAGAAGTTTGCGTCGCTGATGAAGATATTAGCTCAAATCACTATGGAATAGATTGAAACTTACAGCTGGCTCTTCTGTAGCTATGGCCAGAAATTGATCTGCTGCTACTAACTTGGCATTGAGGTAGCGGATAGCAGTCAGAAAAGTGTAGAACGCTGTGACTACTGGCATCAAGTATTGATATAGAAGAAAAGACGCCGCAAAGGCGATGGTAAATGTTAACATTCTGCGATTAATTGTACACTGCTAAAAAAACTATCAAGAACCAATGGATGATTCTAGATGGGGCTGGCTTACCATAAGTACGCGTACTCCATTCATATGTTTTAAACAACGAACGCCGCAACCAAACACAAGACTTTTGAGATTGTATGGCGACATGTTGAGTCACGATTGGACGTCCAACGGTTTGAATGAGCTCAGTAAAGATCTGTTTGCTGGGATGGTTGAGAGTGGTGCGTGAGTTGAGTTGAGGATGTTCCTGTGAAAACGAAGGGAGTCATGGGGAATGAACGAGCGATGGAACCGTGGAATAAACACTCGGGTTGAGGTCATGGTGTACACGAGAGAATGAAGTCTGGAGGTGGCGAGGAGCTGCATGAATGTGGAAGGGATGTGTTGCATGGTCTTGTTGATTAGTTGCAGTCAAGTATTTACATGTACATTGGAATAAAGCTTGTTCAACTGGAGGCTCGTCAGGAAATCATATGGTCCATTCCTTTGATGCAGTGACGACTGGAACCGCTCCAGGAGAGAACGAGGTGGCAGATGGTGTCAGGATCATCGGCATCAACCAGAGCCTGTGAGAGGCTGCAAATGATAGTCTCATGGATACTTGATAAGTTGAATGAGTGTAGAAAGCTAAAAAAAACATAGTAAATTTAATGGGTAGGAAGTAAAATGTATGTTCGTGAGGTTGCCTCTTGAAAGTGGTGCCGGTTGTTAATATAGTGTTCGTAGGGCATGGCTAGTTGATGTTGAATTTTAAATAACTGCCTTTGAATGGTAATGAGCGTATTGTTGGAGGAGGCCATGTGGAAAGGGAGGTTCAGGTGCCATGCTCGACATCTTGCGGTGGAAGCCAAGGTTCAGGCTATGCAAAAAAATCCATTATTTTGCCTTGAAAAATAAACAAAGACGTTTAATAGCTTCAGTCCACCTGAATGTCCACATTATCACTCCGATCAATGATAGCCCACTTGTCTCTGTCCTGTATCCTTCTGACAACACACTGTAGCGTACTCAGATCAACAACCTCATCGACACCAAAATCTTTGTAGTAGTAGATGCCATTCCTTAATGTTGCTTTGACTTCTCAAATTAGTGCTACAATGACCGTTGTTGGCTTATCTAGGTTTAGTCGTTGTGCTGACGGTAACTCTAAGAGAAGGATACGGTTTAGTTGGCCAAAGAAATTTTGCAACTCAAAGTCTGGTGTTTGTCTAGACTCTAGGGTGGTGAGCATGTTGATCTACAAGTTGGCTATACTGGAGAAGAGATACTCAGAAATTGCATATACGGAAAGAAGGCAAGACTTACTTGAACAAAAGATGCATCCCGGCTGTCCTCAGCCTGTTTGACAAAGTGACGACCAATCATAAGATCACCTCCTTCAAGACGGCTGACTCTGCTGTACTGCACAATTGGCTGATCCAGTTTGATGACTGATTGAATGACGCTCTTATGGACATTGAAGTGCATTGCTAAACAAGCCAGAACTTTGTTTTGTATTGCTAGGGGTAAGGTTTCACATCGTCGGGGGGCAGCAAGCATGTACTGCGGATCTGTTTAAATTTTTGAATGAGTGATCAGTAACAGGTGATTAACAGAACCTACACAAAATATGCACAAGTTTGGTGCTTTCCTTTTCATCAGGATCCAGGCGTAGGGCTTCATGTAGATCATATAATAGTTGGATTTGATTGAGCTGTGCAGTTGCAATGACAAACGAAGTAATAGATGTGTATGGGTGGTGTCTGCTTCTGATTGATTGGAGCAAAGTGTTGCAATGTCGTTCCATGGCGTATGCCCAGTAGGTCCGGACAGGACCGGCTACCCTGATACCCCATGCAATATGAAGAAGGGCATGGATGGTCAAAGGACAGGTGGAAAGCTGGGTGGGATCATGTTTATAGTACCGCCTATATCTATTTGAGTGTGATACACAAGAGGAAAGAAGAGGACTCACTTTTCGTATTCCTCCACCCACGACCGGAAACCCTTGTCAATTTGATCCAACATTGCTTCCGATATCTCAAATGCTAAACAAAGCTTGAGAAGTTCAACAAGCTGCATGAAGTATTGGTAGTATTGAGGACTTTTAAACCTTCCGTGTAACACGATTGGAGCAATATACAGCGTCCAATTGGCATACATCTCGGCGCTCATTTGAGACCGGTTTGTTGCAATGTTAGGTACTGGAGCCTCAAAAGCTGCTGGAATTGTCACCCTGCATGCAGCTGTAGATGCTCCAATTTCATTCCAGATATGGGGCTCGATAAAGTAGCCTTCGCCTTGGTGATCCAAGTCTTTGAACTCGCCAGTCCAGAACTCGATGAGATTGGGAATTAAATTCTCCCAGATAAGGATGCATGAAATCAAATGGGAATGAGGAAGGGAAGGAAATTGAAGATATGGAACTTAGCACCAGTATGCCCTTAATGCCATATTCTTTAGTGAGCTGTTCACGTGTGACATTGTTGGGCGCCATTTCAACATTGTGTGCTTGTTTCATTAGGGTCTGTTCGGTACCCATAAGTCAGCTATATTATAACTTATTGATGGCAGACGGATTATTCTGACTGTCCAAAACGAGAATTGGTCACACTTTGTCACATCCAATTAGATATCAGCTCCATGCTCCAGAAAACGCACTCGAGGCCTGTTTGCAAGCTTTTATGGCCAAACGATGCTGGCTATCTTTCTTTCTAACCCCCACAATAATCCCTTCAACTCTTTCCAATGCCTTCTGGTGTTTCTTGGACCCTTGCAGAAGAAACCGCCTTCATTCAATTCCTTGTTGATCACAAGTCAGAAGGTGGAGACGGCGCAACCTTCAAGGGTCCCACATACCAGAAGGCCCTCGCACACATTTCCCCCCTCCGTGAGCGTGGCCCTGCCAAGAATATCAAGTCCCTTCAGAACAAGTGGACTACAGTGAGTGTCTTTTATCTTCTTAATTATCTTCGCGCTACCAACAAGAATATCAGTTCAGAAAGATCTATCGTGTGATTCTCGCGATTCAACTTGTTTCTGGATGGGTCTGGGATGATGAAAGAGGTGCCAACATCAATGTACATTCAGCATCATCTTGGGAAGACTACGTCAAGAAACATCCTGCAGCAAAACCATTCCGGAACAAAGGATGGGGGCACCTCGGAAAAGTTGCCTGTATCATGCCCTCCACTGCGTCTGGTGCTCATGTGTTCGTTCCAACCCAGGACAACACTCCAGCTGAAGATGAGGAAGTGGATGATGATAACAATCAACCTATTCCCTGGCCCAAATCACCAAGTCCTCCAGCACTGGCAGCTTCTCTTGATTCAGATGAAGATGAGGTAAGTAATAATTATTACCACTTTTACACTGCCTCCATCTATCTCTAGACTCCACCACCACCTACTTCTCATCAATGCAAACACGTGCGTGAACCTGCTACCCCCACTCAGCCCGTCTCTAAGTGTGTTCGAGGTTCAAAGAACGCAACAGCTTTAGAAACCATGTCGACATCGCTTTCTGCATTCAGTACCACCATTGCGACTGCTCTCAATGGGCCGCTATCTGCTCGCATTGACCCTACGCCTGTTCGCAGAACGGTTGCCATCAAATCTTTGATCAATCTCAAGAAGGAATGGTTGGGTGAGGATGAATTGGTTGCACTCATTGACTTTCTCAGAACTGATCTCACTGCAGCTGATACTTACACCACTCTTACTGGATCTGATGTTCGCCAGGCTTGGGTTCGTGCTCAACTTAGCAAACTTAATTTCATAGTTTAGGGATGTTGCGACACTGGTCTCATTTCCGTTTACAAATCTAGGACACGAAGGTTCTGGGTAGCACAGCACATAAGCTGAGGCTAAGTCCTATCCTTTCCATGACTCCGTTCCATTACTCCGTCTGAAACTCCAGAACAGAGTTCTTGAACTTAACAAAGTGGTCCATTGCCGAGTGCTTAAAACCCATATCATCCAAGAACACCTTACTCATTTCCATATACCATCCTCTCCCAGCCTGCTTCAATCTATACAACCCCTTCAATAACCTCAAGACTTTTCCTTCCTGTCCCGGTTTCAGCACCTCATGAGGCGCTTTCATATACACAGTTTCCTTAAGAGGAGCATTTAGATAAGCACTTTTGACATCAACATCCTCAATTTCCCAATCTTGTTCCACGGTGATAGGACTGAAAACTGAATACCTATGGATTATTCATTTTTCATTATATTATTCTTCAAATTGAATCAAAAGGATCAATAACCCAACCATGAATTAATCTACAAATTGATAGTGTAAGGGTCAAAAGTGTTGACTACACTTGTTGATTAAACTGGAAATTGCAAAGCCTTGAATGTTAAATCAGCAGATAACTATGATCTAAATTGATCTATTTATCATACTGTAAAATAACACTACAAAAAGTTCAGACTATAACCATACAAAAATCCATAAATGGTCAAATGAACAACTTGCAATCTAAAGTAACTATCAAGTCTACAACTATGAAGGAATTTGTCATACAAGTCCTAGGAAGATATCAGTAAACATCAATAAAGTTCCTGAAACAGTGAAACACTTTGTGACATTTTTGTGACATTTGTGACATTTGTGACAAATATGACATCATGAGACATATGACATCACAAAACAATGCTCAGTCATCTAGAAACAAGGCATGACATCAAAAACAAGGCATGATATCATAAAACAGCATCAGTAATCATAAAACATAGACCTATGTAACACCACAGACTCTTACCTAATTTTGTTTCTCATTTATGTATATAAGTAACTAGAAAGCACCAGTAACATTAGTGAATTTGCACTCATTCTTTCTTTCCCAAGTTTCACAAACAGTGAATTGGCACAAGTTAGAAAGAACTTACAAGTGGACTTGTCCTACTTCACTCAGTTCAAAGAATATTAAATCCTAAAGGGACTTGTCTTTGTTCTGTTTAAAACAAAGAATATTAAATCCTAAAGGGACTTGTCTTTGGAGTTGGAATATTAAAGCCTTTGTCAGAGTCTGAGGAGCAATCCTTGTACTATAAAGCTGTTTCATAGTCTGCCTGTGGGACTTTAAATCATTTGTTTTTGGAACTGTTCATAGAATATTAAATCCTAAAGGGACCTTGTCTATGTTCATCCAAATTGGGTTATCATATAAACAAAGAATATTGAACCCCAAAAAGGGAATAATCTTTGTCTATCAAATCACAATCTCATATAGTCTGAGAAATTGGACTTTAAATACTGGTCAGATTAGGAAAGAAGAGAGAAAAGAGAAAAGACAAGTTGTGAAAGATAGTCTAAAAAGGATTGGACTTTAAACCTGTATTTGGAAGTTTTATTCAAGAGTATACTGGTTATACTTTCAAGGAAACCCCAACTTGCTTAATACAGAAATTTGTTATTGGTTGCTGGTTGTTGGATTTGTTTTGAACATTTCCTTAAACAGTAATCTTAGAACTACAAATTTAAAAACCATATCAACGGTGTTCGCAAGAACTGCTCAAATGGTTGGCATTTTGGCAGCAGACAAAAAAGTCTCAGTGTAATTCACTCCTTCGACTTGTCTGTGACCACCAGCTACGATTCAAAGTCTATAGCTCAGCATTTCACCACTTGGTCCTCGTTTCACTCTCAAGACTTCACCACACGGAATAGCAACTTGACCTTTAGGTAAGTCCTCAACTACCCAAGTGCCAAATTTTTTGAGCTGACTAATTTCATAGTCTAAAGCCTCTTGCCATTCCCTTGCGTTGGGTCCACATAGTGCTTCGTCAAGTGAATGAGGGTCTGATGAGAGAGTACCAACGAGTGCTAAGTCAGGTGGTAGAGAACTAAGTAGTTCATCTTCTTCTGAGATTTGGGCTACTGACTCATTTTCATAGATCAAGTCATTGTAACAAGCGACAGTTGCTACTAGACTGTCATTTAATACTTTGTAGGCTCCTGGTGGCTTTCGTTGATGACAGCCACGACTGTACTGTTGAGATTGATCATTGTTGTCTTCAAGCTCTGGAGCAAGTTCAGTTGAGGTTTTGGATGCTGGTTCTTGTTGAGTTTGGAGGTCTTTACACTCCCCCACGTCTTCCTGGAGGATTCCTGGTGGATTCCTACCTATTCCGGGAGGATTCCTGGAGGATTCCTCCAGGATTCCGGGCAGTCCGGGCAGATTCCTGGAGGAAGACATGGGGGAGTGTAAAGTTCAGTGAGTTTGAACCAAAGCACCCTCATTCCTCTTCACACTTCATACTTTGACATATCTTCAGTTCTCTCAGTCAATATTGGACTTAGCCACATTCACTCCTTTGCAGCCACACCTTTGCACAGCCACTATATAATCTCATGGTCTTTCATGGTTCACATACACATTCCTTACCTCTCCGTGCATCCTTTGCATTGGTTTTATCATGGTCCATGTTGTTTTGCATTTACTTTCTTTCATCTTTCCATATATAAATTTTTATCATTCTTTCAAAACAGGAGGTCATTCAACTGACCTCCTTACTCATCACCTTTATTTTTACTTTATCTCCTATTCCTTTGTTACCAAACTACTGGGCCCATGTGACTTCACATGAGCTCAATTTTTACATTACTGTTTCACATATCCACACCTGGTTAGTTTATTACTCTTGTATTAAGTACCTGTAGCAAGGATGAGGCCAAGTGAACAAGAGACAGCTAGTGTTGTTGATGCTGGCTTGAGCAATTTTAGTATTTTTCAAATAACATG
>MU130027.1:14365-28888 GCA_015039465.1 Phlegmacium glaucopus | reverse complement strand
AAAGATAGTCTAAAAAGGATTGGACTTTAAACCTGTATTTGGAAGTTTTATTCAAGAGTATACTGGTTATACTTTCAAGGAAACCCCAACTTGCTTAATACAGAAATTTGTTATTGGTTGCTGGTTGTTGGATTTGTTTTGAACATTTCCTTAAACAGTAATCTTAGAACTACAAATTTAAAAACCATATCAACGGTGTTCGCAAGAACTGCTCAAATGGTTGGCATTTTGGCAGCAGACAAAAAAGTCTCAGTGTAATTCACTCCTTCGACTTGTCTGTGACCACCAGCTACGATTCAAAGTCTATAGCTCAGCATTTCACCACTTGGTCCTCGTTTCACTCTCAAGACTTCACCACACGGAATAGCAACTTGACCTTTAGGTAAGTCCTCAACTACCCAAGTGCCAAATTTTTTGAGCTGACTAATTTCATAGTCTAAAGCCTCTTGCCATTCCCTTGCGTTGGGTCCACATAGTGCTTCGTCAAGTGAATGAGGGTCTGATGAGAGAGTACCAACGAGTGCTAAGTCAGGTGGTAGAGAACTAAGTAGTTCATCTTCTTCTGAGATTTGGGCTACTGACTCATTTTCATAGATCAAGTCATTGTAACAAGCGACAGTTGCTACTAGACTGTCATTTAATACTTTGTAGGCTCCTGGTGGCTTTCGTTGATGACAGCCACGACTGTACTGTTGAGATTGATCATTGTTGTCTTCAAGCTCTGGAGCAAGTTCAGTTGAGGTTTTGGATGCTGGTTCTTGTTGAGTTTGGAGGTCTTTACACTCCCCCACGTCTTCCTGGAGGATTCCTGGTGGATTCCTACCTATTCCGGGAGGATTCCTGGAGGATTCCTCCAGGATTCCGGGCAGTCCGGGCAGATTCCTGGAGGAAGACATGGGGGAGTGTAAAGTTCAGTGAGTTTGAACCAATTCAGGTTGAGATTGAGGTTCACTGATATGTGGTTTATCAGGTTGTTCAAGATTTTCAGCAGTGTTTTTGGAATTTTCAGGGTTATTGGAGGATGACTGGATGACTTTATCCCTCTCCCCCTCAGCCAGTATATCCCCATGGATGTCGATGTTGTCATTCATCTGTATGTTGTTTTTATTAAAAACTATGTTCCTTTCAACAGTGACTGATCTTTTTCCAGGCCAGTAGATTTGGTAACCTTTAGATTCTGAGTCATATCCAACAAAACAACTGCCTTGTGCTTGGGCATCTAACTTTCTGGCACTTAAGTCCTTCACATAGGCCGCTACTCCAAACTCCTGGATACCAGCAAGGTGCGGCTTTTTGTTATTTAACATTTTGTAAGGGGTTTTTCCATCTAATGCATGTGCTGGGGTTCTGTTCTGTAGCCACATTGTATGCTTCATGGCTTCCTCCCAGAGGAAACGAGGCAATCTGGATGCCAGAAGTAGGGCTCGAGCTTGTTTGGCTTGAGTACACATCCCATGTCCAGCTGTGCCGTTCTGAGGTGGAGAGTTGTGAACGGTAAGCTCACGCTTGGTACCTCTATCATCTTGATGCTCACTCATCTGATGTGATAGGAATTCTCCCCCTCAATCCGAACGCACAGTTTTTATTTGATTTCCAGTCTGAGTTTCTATAAAAGCTTCATCATGTTTGTACAATCAGAATGTTTTGCTCTTTTTCTCTTAGAAATAGAGCTTCGTCTCGCAAGTTGCATCATCTATATGAGCTGCCATGTAACAGTGACCATTTAGACTCTTTACTGATGCAGGTCCCCATAGATCCCAATAACCATAATCGCCATATTTTGCAGCTCGAGTTTCTGATTCCTTTGGATATGGAAGTCTGGCTGACTTGGCCTTTGCACACGCCTCACAGAAATCAGCTTTTGAATTACTGTCAAGTTCAATGCCTGTGATAAACCCTTTGGATACCGCATGTTTAATAGCGGCAGTGGATATATGTCCTAGTTTTTGATGGGCTTCGTTTAGGCTCATTTTGTGGGAAGCTATATTGGCATGATGTTTGGTTTGGAGTTGATTCAAACCAGGAATATGAAATAGATCATTAACACGGGGTATAGTTGCAATGGTATGTCCTTTTGGGTGTTTAATAGTGCGCATACCCTTATGGAACACCACTAGATATCCTGCCTTTTCCAACCTACTGATAGATATCAGCGTAAAGGCTAAATCAGGTGCGTGTATTGCATCTTTGAAGATGGTTTTAGTTTGTTTAGAACCATTTGGTAGGTCGAGTGACATATCTCCCATTCTGATAGCTTTAACCTTTTGACCACATCAGTAAGTTCAGGTTTTGCTATGGGTGCTATGGAGCGCTGTCCAGCGCTGTCAATCAAAGACCCTTTGCTATGTCACTATAGGTTGCTATGGGACTCTATATAGTGCTTGACAGCTCTTGGCAGTTTCCCATAGTGCCATTTTTTGACCCTGAAAACCTGAATTTACTGATGTACTTAGCTCAGCATATCATTCTCTCAACTACTTCGACATGTCTTGGTTCTAAAATAAAGAACTTAACATCAGCAGAAGACATGTGGAAGGTGGTCAAAGCTGATGTGACAACAAAGAGTACACTTTACCTTCTTGACACAGAAGATCAACTCTCAACTATGAAACTGGCAGACAATGAGGATCCAAAGACCCATCTAATGGAACTCAAACAACACCTCTAGATAATGATCCAATGGTGCAACAACCTTGTCAAAATGGGATCAACTCTGTCTGAGATGTGATTCAACATCATCGTCATGTCATCTTTGCCAGAATCTTACCAACCTACTCTCCAAACCATAACTGCAGCTGAACGAGCCAGCAGCCTCTCAGGAGGCCAGTCACAACACATGAAAATGGATGACCTGATTGCCTTCATCATCGAGGAGGCTCAGCATCATTCGATCAATGATGAACGTGGCAAAAACACCGACTCAGCACTTGTCGCGCATGCTAAAAAGGGTGGTAGATGCAAAGGTGGTCAGAACAAGAAGTATGAAAAGCAAAGTAAAACAAGCTCGGATAAAAATTGTTGGAATTGTGGAAAGCCAGGCCACATGAGCGACAAATTTTGGTTGAAAGGAGGAGGCAAGGAAGGTCAAGGACCAAGGCAGCGAAAGCCTAAGAAGGTTGAAACTGCAGTAATAGCAGTTGACAACAAAGACAATAAACTCTTCATTTTTACCTGCACATCAGACTATATCAATGTCGCCAACGCTATATCTGTTCCTAAAGCCCAACTTGGTGGTTGTGTCGATAGCGGAGCAAGTCGCAATTACTCTCTGGATCGATCCAAGTTCACAAATTATCAACTTATCAATTGAGACATTACAACAGCCGATGCATCAGTAAATTCAGGTTTTCAGGGTCAAAAAATGGCACTATGGGAAACTGCCAAGAGCTGTCAAGCACTATATAGAGTCCCATAGCAACCTATAGTGACATAGCAAAGGGTCTTTGATTGACAGCGCTGGACAGCGCTCCATAGCACCCATAGCAAAACCTGAACTTACTGATGTGGTCAAAAGGTTAAAGCTATCAGAATGGGAGATATGTCACTCGACCTACCAAATGGTTCTAAACAAACTAAAACCATCTTCAAAGATGCAATACACGCACCTGATTTAGCCTTTACGCTGATATCTATCAGTAGGTTGGAAAAGGCAGGATATCTAGTGGTGTTCCATAAGGGTATGCGCACTATTAAACACCCAAAAGGACATACCATTGCAACTATACCCCGTGTCAATGATCTATTTCATATTGTTTTTTATTTTGATGCATGTCAACTGCTACCCCCCTGTTTAGGGGGATTTTTGTGTTATTTCAACATACAATGACTACTACCCCCTGTTTAGGGGGTGTTTTTTTTTTTAATTTTGATGCATGATGACTGCCACCCCCTGTTTAGGGGGGTTTTCTTTACTTCAACCAATGACGACTGCTACCCCCCTGTTTAGGGGTTTTTATTTTATTTTATTTAGTTTATCATATTAAATAATATATAATAATCATGGTAGCTACTGGGTTACAGTTGTTAGTATTGAATTTAAGAAATTAATATGTATATTACAAAAAATGAATAATAAATAAAATGGAATAACTTAGTACAAAGGTACTAATTTACACTAATTTAAGTAAAAATTTAAAATTAATTCAAAATGAAAGGACATGCTCGGAATGTGCTTGGAATGTGCTCAAAATGTGCTCAAAATATGGTTGGAATATGACTTATATATTATTTTTTATTTTTGCTCGGACTGAGCTCAGATTCCACTCAGAACTGCTCGGAACTGCTTGGAACCGCTCTGAGTCGCTCGGAACTGCTCGGATTGTGTGGGGGAGGGTAAAGTACTGTTGAGTGGAGATGCCTTGAGTTGTTTGCGGCTGCCATCCCAGTCAAGATTGGAGGAAGCCCACTTTTTGGATCCCCTCTGCACAAGTGGGGTTGGCTCCTGTTGCTGCCAGGTGTTTCTCTTCAATGATTTGGTCTCTGTCACCACTCTGGCTTGAAGTGAAGTCTTCCTGCAGGCATATAAATGGTTTCGTTTCATGGCATATGTCACTTCTCGCCCACAGCCACATGTGCAAGGAATCCGGCCTGCCATGTAGAAGAATAGCTGAGGGAATCAGATAGCATAGCTCAATGGACCTTTTATACAAACAGAAAGATATGATCTGGAGAGGGACGCATCAGAGCTTAGGAATTGAGCAGGAACAAGCCAGAATGTCGAAGGATGACCTTGAAGCTTAGGGAACATGAGGAGGATTTGATTGAGATCGCCAGAACGACATTGACAATATGAATAAACAAATTTGTTCATCAGACAACCACCAGTGCCAAATGCCAAGAACAAATGCAACCCAGGACAAAACCAGTGATAAACGAGACCAAGTAGCTGATGGCGAGGGCAACTTTTTCTGAGATACCTTGCTGGACAAGATCTATAACATTATTAAATGTGTATTGCTCACAACAAAATATGTTATCAACTCACAGGTATCTGTTTGAATCTGAGTTGCTACCTCTCCTGTGCCAACATCATTGAAGAAAGCAATATACTGATGCAATCTAGACAAAAAAATTGAAGAGACAATCTTGTAATACGATGCCAGAAAAATACCTCTTGCATTGACATATCCTCAATCACACCACAGAGACCTGCCTGTTCACCTTCAAAAACTTCAATTTGATCACCGGCTATAGAACAGCAATGCTAGTTTTCACGATGCTTAATGACAGAGAGGTTGACAATATGGTTGTCGCATCTATCTTGTTGTCGAGTGAATTGTGTAATCTCTTCAAGGGTGTGGTTCATGTCGTTGTCGTTGATAATTAGAGTACTTTTGAAATTCTTCTCCACAAATCCATCTTTATAAGTGTCATTTTGAAAGACGTAGGCTTGATTCCATTTGATAACGTTCTTGCATTCATATACTTTGAGATCACTGTTCCAACACCTGTAGAAGCTCAGCACCGGGGTTGTCCAAAAAAGATCTGATTGTCAATGCAAGGCCTACAACTGGACTGACAGAGTCCACATCCAGCGTCTGGCTGATGCAAAGTCTAGGCCAATGTCTGGCCAACGTGAAGTCTAGGTCAAGAGATATGACCGATGCAAAGTCTAGGTCAAGAGATACGACTGACGCAAAGTCTAGGTCGTATCTGGGGTAGTAAGGGGCTGGGGAGTGTTTATGTTGAGTGGAGAGGTGACATAGATGAACGTTGATGAGATTCACCTTGTTGTCATTGATAATTAGAGTACTTGTTTTGAAATTCTTCTCCACAAATCCATCATTATAAGTGTTGTTTTGAAAGACATAGGCTTGATTCCGTTTGATAATGTTCTTGCATTCGTCTACTTTGAGAGCGCTGTGGTTGCATTGTTCCAACACCTGTAGAAGCTCAGCACCAGGGTTGTCCAAAAAGATCTGATTGTCGACACAAGGCCTATGACTGGACTGACGCAGAGTCTACATCCAGCGTCCGGCCAGTCAACATATTTTCATTCTAGATATCATTCTATTCTATTTATTGTGAAATATTACTGTCAACAATTCTTCAATTATTTCGGACATGTGGCTCAAATCCCTCATTGTCTCTTCGCGACAAATTCTGACTAGTTATACCATGTGGTCTTCTCTTTCTTTTTAAAATATATTGTTTTTGGTCTACCATTCTAACTCAGTTGAAGACTTGGCAGCAAATCAATTTAGTAAGTTTTTTAAAAAAAATTCCTTGCTTCATCTATGTACTGATAGCATATAGCTAGGTAATCTTAACAGATATTTTCACCATTGACCGCTTCTTCCCAACATGAAGATTGATGCGGAAATCTGTTCCCTTCTATAGAAAATATAAACTCCATAAGTGAAACAAGTTCTTATTGGAACACTTACTTTGCTCTTCTTGCCTGTCCAGGTGATTATGTCTCCCTTGTCCGACATCGTACATTTACGACCCTTTGTGTGAGTCAGGCCCCACACATCACCTTCGTCCATAATTTCAACTGCTTTGACCAGATCCTTTGGTCGATTGCGACCCGCTCACCTGAGGATGACTACAAGGCCTTTGTCAGCTCCTTGGACATTCAAATCATTTGATCTTACCTTGTTCCCACTCAGGATCTGACTTGGTAGGTGAAGTGTCTAGATTGGCACTGTCATTTTCGAACGTGAATTTTTTATCTTGTAGGTATGTCAATTCTCGCCATAGAGATGATCAGACTTTTACTTACCATTTTTTTCAGATATTGGCGTGTTCCCAATAACTGTTCCCATGGTTTGCTTGCATAAATCTGGTAAGTCTTCATGTGGAATGCCATCCCAGCCGTAATGTGCCAGCTGATTCTGACAATTGCATATTCTATGTATGGATGAAGAACTGTACATGCTCTCAGACTTGCGAGGGCTGGAGATTCTCATAGAAGACGACATCGAGTAGAATGGGGTGGTATGTTGCTGATAGCTGTATTTATAAGGTAAAAGTCATCCCCTTTTAAGTAAAGACCACTGTCTTGACTTTGGCACCGGCGCTTGTAGCCAATTTAGCAAGATCCGACTCTGTATTTTTCCAAACCGGTGCCCAGTGATATGTTCCATGCTTGTGTTTTGAACCAATAATGCTTGATGTCGTGCTAGCAGGATCCAAAAAAGGTATCCTGTCATATTCCAGCTCGTGTTTGAGTTGATATTGAGCGCCGCGCTAGCAGGATGTTCCGACTCTACACTTTTTGAAAAAGGTACACCCATACTTTGAATTCTTGGCACGGTTTTGACCTGCAAGCATACCACTAGAATAGGAAGGCTCAAAGTTTTTCACTGGGGCATAGGGCAGTCTCGTTTTAATATTTATACTCCCCAAGTTCTCTTTACATTTACTCACATTGACATGGCTAACACTCAGAAAACGGCTGCAAATGTACCAAAGACATCCTCCACCTCAGCAGGCACCTGACCCCAAGCAATTGCGGCTACAAAGGAGAATACTCAGATGGACTCATCCACGGCTATGAAGAGGACGACCAACTCAAGCTCCCGACCGATACCAGCTTCGAAGCCTGTCAAGCCCCTCCAGACACATGCCTCCTCAAATGGTGCAAAAGATGCCAAGATGGCTGCAATGCTCACAAGTCTGCGAGGTTAGTAAATTTCTTTAAGTTTGATTAGTGTATACAGCTTACTCTTGTTCAGCGGAGATTGACCAACTAAAGAAACTTCAAGCAGCCAAACCCATAGAAAACAAATTGGAAGAGATTGCGCAGCCCAGCAAAATCATGAACCTTCAACATGCTATGGGTCTAGCTGACAATAAAAGCTGTATTCTCATTGCCGAGTAAGTTTTTTCTTCTCTGTTCTTCTTTCGTTCACTGTACACCGTTGAAATAACTACTCAGGGATGATAGAGAAAATAGGACTTTTGGAGATATAAAATCTCTACTCAATCTTATACTCAATCAACTCTGTGTAAAAGATGAATTCGGGTTTCCTGGAAAGTTTAACCGTTCCAAAATTAAGAAATTCACTTCAACTTATACAACACAGCAAACAAATGATTTGGATCAATTTTAAAGTGTGATCAAACTTTTTGAGGGTATTTACAATTTATGGTTTGCACCAACAATCTAACAAGAAGTTCCTTAAATCTTTTAGATTGATTTTCAACAAAATATTGTGCACAGACAAGCCCAAGGCCTAATGTGACTTAAACAACCAAAATTGCACACACTAAGGGACTCCTGTACCCTTGCTGTGACTAACACAATAAATTGCACACACTAAAGAAACTCTTGTTCCTTTGCTGTGACTAACAAAAACACCAACTTAACACCTCAACAACACTCACAAGCTCTTGTGACACTGTGACAAAGTCACAAAAAAACTCGTACTCAAATATAATTGACTTGAGATAAATCAAATAATATTTCTACAACACTGTACACCTCTGAGAATTCAATAATCTATTTTCCTTGACCACTTGCTAATTTCCAACTCTGGTTCAGAGCTGTACTCAATAGAAAATGTGGGGGGGAAGCAAGAGATATCAAAATATACTGTAACTACAGTTCTGGTTGCCTTTATATACATACAAATATTTACAAAAGGGGAAATAGCTAGAAAAGTCCTTATACAATCTCTTTGAAACAAATGATACATCTGTCAGAGACAGGTAGATTAATTAATTGATTGATAGATACTCTGGGCTACTCTGGGTTTGTGATTAATTAATCACTCCCACATCAACTCCGAGCCCAGAGTTATATTGGTTTCATATGTCTATCATTTATTTCCGACGATTTTCACTTTCCCACAGTATAAATCTCAACCGTTTGGTCTCGTATGAGCGCCTGTTTGGAACTCCGAGCGATTCTCCCACGGTGTAAAACATCGGTATGCTTTGTGTGACTTTGCCCCCTGTGTTTAGGTACTGTTTCTGTATAATATAGAGTTATCATGGAGTTTATGGTTTTAACTCTTGACTATATATTTTTGTAGCAGTGAATAAATAGTCATTAGACCATATTCAAAGACTACTAAGTATTTGAGTCAACAGAAACAGTAATTAGCAGTTGTAGGGCATACAACTCCAATTCTGTTATTTAATTATCAGTTGTATTTAACAGTTGGGTGCACTTATTGATTTAATAATGCTGAAATAATAGACAAAATTTGCAAAATCCATGCATATGCAATTTTAAGTCATATCACCGTTGATACTTGTTATAGTCAACTGTTCGAGATGTTGTGGCACATGCGGGTCTCCCATCGGGGGTCGACTGGCGGCTTCAAGATGTAGTAGCCGTAGGGAAAGTCGCACAAGTCAACACTCAAAATAATGAAGTCGATGCTCAAAAACCGGTGCTGCTATAAACAGCGCATTGCATCCTCAGATCAATATAACCAGGATGATGGAGAAGAGTTGGAGGAGGGTGAGGGTGAGAAGGCAGATGAGGGTGAGAAAGAGAGTGAGAGTGAGAAGGAGGGAAATGACAGTGACTGGGATAGCATGTACATGCCAGAGAGGATCGGCAAGGAGGATGGGAATGAGAATGAGGGTGGGCATGACATGGATGGGGATGATATTGAGGAGTTTGGAAGGAATGAGGACGATGGGAATGGCATGGATGGGGATGATATTGAGGAGTTTGGAGGGAAGGATGATGAGGGAAGGAATGGGGAAGGAAGTTGCAGCGTCGAGCAGGCGGCTGCTACTGGATTAGCCAGAACCAAGAAGAGAGGGGTGACCCATGATGACGAACCGGCAACCACCACCACCACCAGAGCGGCAGGGAAGAGGAAGAAAGTGGATGGTAGTGGGGGTGATCAGGTGGCCAGTCAATCAGCACCATTGACAAAAAGAGCACTGCCAAAGAGGAAGTATTCCAAAAAAAAAGGATTGACAACCCTTTAGGTACTGTCGTTATTCATGCTCGTAAATCATGGTTTTTACGTGTACTTTACAGTCCCCCATGTTGTCTGGCCAGAGTCCGGCGGACTGCCAAAAGTCCAGCGGACTCCAGTAAAATTCCGGTAAAATTCCGGTGAGAGTCTGGTGAGAGTCCGGTCAGAGTCTGGTCAGAGTCCGGTGAAAGTAGAAAAATTCCTGGACTGTATGTCTGGTCACAGTCCGGCAGACTTCCACCAGACATCCACCAGACTTTTGATGGAATTTAGGGTTATATTTAGATTTAGAGGTTAGGCTTAGGGTTATATTTAGATTTAGGGCTTAGGCTTAGGGCTTAGGATTAATATTTAGGGATGGGGATATTTTCTGTCTGTGCGGTAGCGCGTTCTTAGGTTAGGAGGGGATACAGGCATGTTTTGTACTTTCACCAGACTTCTGCCGGACTCTCACCGGACTCTGACCAGACTCTGACCAGACTTTCTGGAGTCCGCTGGAGTCCGCCAGACTCTGGTCAGTCCAGTGGAATTCCAGCCTGACAATGTGGGGGAGTGTAAAGACCTTGTTTTTACACCTAAACATTCAGGAAAATCACATTGAAGTTTCTCTATATACACTAGCAATGAATGTTTTTTTGTACCTAAACACTCAGGAAATACCACTAGTTATTCAGAAAATCACATCTAAATCTTTCTTTATTTACACTGATAATGACTGTTTTTTTGTACCCAAACACTCGAGAAATCACATTGGTTAATTTTTTGTATATCTAAACATTTGGAAATGTTCATCTAGTCTTTATCTATTCACACCATCTAAAATCAAAAAAATCAATGTTAAGTGTGAAAATTTCATCGCTACAACCATCAGAAATTCCAACCCTAAATTCCACCCTTTTGGGGTCGTGAATCTTTAGTATATCACCAGCAATTCCAACCCCACACAATGTTAATTGGTGTTTTATCCACTGTTTACCATTGTAATTATTTATATTTAAGGTTAGAAATTACATAACAAACTAATGTAATTAAATAATGGCGTTGGTTCCACCACAAATTGGTGGAAATTCACTGAAAATTGCTGGAAATTATGATTCTTTTTGATGGAATCTGGGGTTTTTTTTACAACCCCCCTGGTCTCACAGTATCCGACCATGGAGGAAAACCGGCCGGCCTGTGCCCAATGTACAGGTGCAGGTACTATGTGCCACAGAAAGACACAGGGGCCTAGGTGCTGGAGGTGCTACCAGCTGAAGAAGGGTTGCAGCCTAGTCGGAGGAAAGAAGAGGATGGTGACAGTGGAAATGCCAGCAGAAAGGGTCAGAGGGAAGGGGAAAGGAAAAGGAAAAGCAAAGGAGGTTGTGGAGTTGGAAACGGATGGAATGGAGAGGTTGGTAGATGGGTTGGAGGTGATAGTAGGGTGGTTGAAGAAGTTGGTGGAGACTCAGGAGGGAATCAGGTTGGTGATGGAAGTGTGGATGAGGAGGGAGTTGGAGAAGGAGAGACGGAAAGAAGAGAGGGTGAGATGGAGTGAGGAGGAGAAAAGGAAAACCAGGGTGAACAGGGGAGTTGGGATGGAGGAGATGGATGATGAGGAAGAGAGTGGAATGGAAGATGGATCGGAGGAGGAAGGAGGATGGGAACAAGGATTGGAAGCAGAGATGGAGAAGATGGAGGTCTTTACAGTCCCCCACATTTTCCGGGCGGACTGTCACCGGAAAATCTCTGGAAAACACCAAATTTTCACTGGTGAAAATAGATGTTTTTTTCCAGAGACTGTCCAATGGCAATTCCGCTGTTTGTCTGGTTGGATAATTAGTCCACCGGACAGTACCAATGGACATTCCGGTGGACAATCACCGGAATTGGGCCAATGAAGTCCAACAGACAGTCAGTGGACAGCACCGGACTCAACCACTAGTAATATTTAAAAATGTACTAATAGTAGAATTAATATTATTCATTAATATACGGTTGCAATGTCGTATTGCCATCCAAATCTTGTGTTTTGTTCAGCCCACGAGTTGGTCACGTGACCACATGTGACCCACAACAACAAGCACCGTCACCACTGTTACACAACCACAACAAATAACCCGTAACCACCAACCACCTACCACGACAAAGACAGACGACAATGGACGACAACAATGACAACAAACAACAATGACAATGAACAACAACAACAACAACAACAACAACAACAACAACAACAACAACAAACAACAACAACAACAACGATGGGTGATGACGACAGGTGACGACGAACGACGACAATGATGACGACGACGACGACGATACTCCCCCCCTCACTGGGGGGGGTATTTGGTTTGTTTTTTTTATTTTAAATTTCAATTTACTAATTACTACCCTTAGATTACCTCTGCCTTGACACACCGCCATCACCACCCCCCCTTTCACCAGGGGGGGTTTTTTTTAGTGTTTTTTTTAGATTTCAAACCACAAACAACCAAATGATGAACAAACGACAAACGACAATGACGTTCAACAAACGAACGACCAAACAACGACAAACGAACGATGAACGAACAACCAAACAACAACAACAACGATGGCAACCCCCCCCTCGCTGGGGGGGGGTGTTTTTGTTTGATTTTACGGTACAGTGAGACAAACCCCCCTTACCGGGGGGTTTTTTTTTGTTTCAACAGGCTACGATGACAACGATGACGCCTCGTTGTCGTTGCCTGTTTCAACCACCCACCAACACCGTTGTTTCACCCCCACACCCGTTTCAGCCCCCGAGTGCCCGTATCAACCACCCACCCACCCGTTTCGGCCCCATTTCGACCACCCAGCCCCCTTTTCGACCACCACCAACTCATATTGACCACCACCTGCCCATATCAGCCACCTACACCCACTGCCCACACCATTTCAGCAACCTACCCACCCGTTTTGGCCACCTTCCACGTTTAGTGCCCGTTTAGCGCCCGTTTCCACACCTACCACTTCGTTTTGACACCCCCTCCCCCTAATATCTTTTTTAATAATTATAATTTTGTATTTCCAATGTATTAGTGACCTATCCCCCTCACAAGGGATAATTAATTGATTTTAATTTTAATCTTAAGTCTTATTAAAAAAACATTATGAAAATTCAGTGAATTAGTAGTGATTGAATATGAGTTAGCATGAATTGACTTGGTACTGAGTAAATAAAAATAAGTAAATTGTATATACTAATAGTGATGGAGATGATGGTGCAGAAATAATAAACAAATTGTATATACATAAAATCTGTTAAAAGTCCAGTGAAAGTCCGGTGGACATCCACCGGACAGCCACTGGACTTTGACCGGACTTTTAGCGGAGTCCGGTGGACGTCCACCAAACTTTCACCGGACTAGCGGAGTCCGGCCGGAGTCCACCGGACAATGTGGGGGAGTGTAAAGTACACAGAAGATGGAAGGAGTAGAAAAAACAAAAGAGTAGAAATAGATAGAAAATTGTATATAATTTGTTTTCTTGTTGTTTCTTTTTGTTTTGTTTCATATAAAAATATTATTTTCTTGACTTTGTTTTGTGTGAACAGAAGAGTAAGATAACGGAAAGGAAAAGAATGGAAAAGACATGGAAAGGAACAGAAAAGGAATCAAGAGAGCAGAAGCTGTCCGGGTTTAGCCAGAGAGCTCTTGTGGAAATCAGCAACAAGTTCGGACATGTGTCCTAATTCATTAGCTGGTAACCAGGAAGTTTCTTCATTGGTACCTTCATAGCCAGACCACTTGACTAGGTACAGAAGTTTGCATATGCGCCATCTGTTGTCCACTTTAGAGTCCAGAATTTCAGAGACCTCGAACTCCTGTTCTCCACATAGGTAAGCTACACTGTAACGAGTAACACGGTTACCGAACGCACACAGTGTAGTCGTGTTGCTCGGTTCGGGTGAACACTACCGAACACCCTATGATCTGGGCTGGGTAAACTGTAGTCTGGTGATGAATGGGGTTTGACTGAACACGATTATGGTTTACAATCATAGCACCACTGCCGAGCTGGCTAATTGAGACTTGGCAAGGGTGATCGGGTGAAAGTGTTTTGCAGCGGGCCTGGGCATAATACCGCTAATCATAGGATGACATGTAATGCCAGTTCGGACAGACAAGAATGCCGGCTGACCCAGGGATATTGCCGAGCCGACACCACATGTATACTCGGCAATGTGAAAGTGACTCGGGCAGAGAGCGGCCCGACCGGAGAACAGTTCTGCCTAAGGAGCACCGTATTTCTGTTGAAATCTTTAATATCTTGACTCCCTACTTACTACCCATGTATATTATAGTAATTAATGCATACATGGTACTCGTGTACTGAGTTCCTATTGCTGCCATGAACCGTGGTTCTCATTGGCAGGTGGCAGCGGCTTCTGACTACTGATCTCCGATGCCGAGTCGGGCATTCGAGAGACCAGGATGACTGCCGATCCGGCTAAGTAAGGTACGGCAAGGTGATTGGCTGAATGGTTATGTAGCCAGTTCAGGCACGATATATGAGAATACAGCCAAATTGTTTAAGGATCTGACATGTAAAGAGCAGCTCCATTCTCTTCAAAATTCTCATATTCTGGACTCCCTACTACCCATATATCTTACAGTAATTCATGCATACATGG
>MU130027.1:0-13871 GCA_015039465.1 Phlegmacium glaucopus | reverse complement strand
GCTTCTGACCATTGAGCTCTGATGCCGAGTTGGGCACATCAAATGCCGCTCACCCTTGTGGGTGTTGCCGAGCCCACTCATTTGTCACATCACAGACCCGGCAACCTTCAGTGATGCCCGGGCAGCACTCATCAGAAGGCTGGACAGTTAAATATTATTTGACAATGAGTAGGAGACATATTTCAGCCAGAAAGTACAAACATTCAGAAACCTAATCACCCAACCAACTGTCATCAAAGGTGGTAAAATCAGCTGCCGTAAAAGGACCCGATCCGCTTGGACGGTATGCCACTCCACCTTGCCCACCCTCATCATCCTCCATGTCGTCCGACCCAGGGATGAAGGTTTGCGCAAAATCTTCAAACATGGCATCTCCATCATCATCGTCGGATGGGACGAAGGTTTGAGCAAAACTTTCGAACATGTCATCCCCCCCTTTTTTTTTTTTTTTTTTTTTTTTTAATACCAACAGATTGCCCAAAACCTGAAGAACTCGAAGAATCATCATGTTGAAATCATGATCAATACTCTCTCCTCCCTTCTATTAGATAACTTACAAAAAATAGATGACAAAAATATGATCAAGATCCTGTTTCGCCCCGTGTCTTATACTCGGTGTTGTTTCGCTCCGGTGAGCGTCTCACCGGGCTTTCTATGATTTTGCCCTGTACTTTTCTATTACGCTTTCAGGAAGCACTGGCACTCAGTGCACTACACTATGGGGAAAACATTAGGCATGAGCTTTGAAGAGGTAAGGAATGTTATGTGACACATAGGTGAGGTACTAGTGAATGACACTTCGGGCCAAGACACGCCGAAACGCCCGGTAACGTTCCCGGGTAGGAGGATTTCAAGAGGACTACTGGCTTACGGAGGAAGTCCTTGACCATACATAAGTACTCTGGACTACTTCAACCACTAAAGTATAGTATATGACGTCTACAAAACAAACAGGATACAACCAGACCGTTGACGTTACCCAGTGAGGAATTGATAGGGTCAGAATTAGGCGAGTGATCGAGTTTCGATACTTCTCTCGTCATAGTTTAACTAAGCTCAAACAAGGACTCAAGAACCTCACGGAACGTATAACAAATTACGGCTGTATGCTCCGTAAGAGTAGTTCGACAAGACGAAACTAACAACCTTAGTCAGACGCTGCCGTCCAGTCTCGGAACCCAGCCAAAAGAAGACTCAGAACTGACTGGGAAGTACCGACGTCACGGAGTTCAAGGCACCGACCCGCTAGTAAGACCTAGAATAGGAGCAAAGCACATGTCGCCCACTTCCGGGCAGACAAGTTTGGAACAGTGACTGTCATCCTGAGTCCAGAGTCATTCTAGGCGGCAACAAGCGAACGCGTAATGTTCTAAACCCCACTACGGCTCACCACTGGTAACGGGTGCGACGGCGGACATAGAAAGTCAGCGTAACCCTCAGTAACTAGCCCGTTCCCTGGACACCGAACCACACATACGGCATCTTTAACGTACAGCCAGACTTGCCCGAGAATCTGACTAGCCAGCACGTAGCCGACAGTCAGAAAAGAAACTCCGTCGACAGCAAGTTCTATGGTGGGAACCTAGAATTAGTCGATAGACGTCGTCCGGATAAACCTATCAGTCTTCGGAACTAGCTAATGCCTATACCACACTACCTGAATGGAGCAAAAACACACAAAAACTGGACATAAGACCCACATCTGAGCACTTAAGATAAACGCCCTAAGCCCGGATAATATCTATCGAAAAGGCACATGCTGGACGGCACGCTAAGGCTCCACCAGATCTCGTACCCCTTTCTCTTTTCCAGTTGACAGGGTGACTGATAACATACTGACACATTCTCGCTCTACTGAAGGAAATAATGAAGGCCGTCGTGTAGACTTGTAGCTGAGTATACTCCATCGAGTAGGGGAAACTCCTACACCCCGTGGTAAACTCTACTTTAAGTTACAGTTGTGCGCTGAACTGGTGTACTGACCTTACCGTTACCTCTAAACATACTTCACCTTATGAATACAGCTAAATATATAAAAGATCTTCTTTACTTAGAGTCTTGCTCATAGGTCTAACGTTTTAATTTAAGAGTGGATTCATTGTGGTAGTGGTATCGGTTGGAAGCGACTTCCCATTCATTTATACCATACTTGAAGTTATATCATGTTGTTCTTTCTCTAAACATTTAATATCGCGAATAAGGAACTCGGTTTTGGAATAAACGAAGCGTTCAGTTCATACCTATAGATATACCGCCTTCAGTTTCTCTGTCCCGGACGTAAGAAAACGCAGCCTCTCTGACTTCCTCTCAGTTCTGTATAACGACTTTCGCACCATTTATCTGTTTGAATTTATGCAACATCTTCCTCGCATGTGTGGAACTGCCTGTATCGTCCGACGAACAGTTATCGTCCTCTTCAGCTTCATAGGAGGAGAAGCTTATATCAGCGATTCGTACACGCTGGTATTAGTTATGCGCATTGGACATGTTAGGTACTCCAAGAACTGAGGTGACGACCGACGTATTAAGCCCGAGTGTCCGAATAAGTCTTCTAAAACCTACGAAAGTAGGCCAAGCGGTGCATTTAGTTACCAAAAGATGTTATCTGCTCACAATCGCGGGTAATCAGATGCGATGCTTACGTCCTATGTATATATGGTAATTCACTAGAGCCCGCCAACCCTCGTAACGTCCCTTACGTCTTCCTAGGTTGAACTACCGACAACCCATAAGTACCTTTCTCACCCCCGGTCTACAATCTTGCTCACACTTACTGCCATTAGCCTCCGCTCGTTCACGGTACACTTATTACTTCTCCAGCTTAGATCATACCATTTCTCTCACGTTCGCGCTTTTATGCGCTTCTTTCCAACCAAACTCCTTTACTCCTGACGCCACTCACTTCACCCTTCTCTTAGGATTCGGCCCTTTTTTTTCCAGACAACACGAAGAATATCTTATACTGAGCGCTTAAGCTGCTTTTTTCCCGTGCTCGGTAGGACTTAACGCATTACAGAACTGTGGTGACACGTGACCCTCGTTGCATTTAGGTAGAGGTAGATATGAGGAAGGAAGCGGGTCATCTTTATTCCGTTGTTGCTACCAACCGTCGATTCCAAAGGTTGTGTTTCTACTTCTACTTATTGAATACCTACCGTCCAATCAATTTCGTGGTTCGAAACCTCTTAGTACATGGACTTGTTAGAAGGTACGAGTTGTGTATTAGCATACGTCGAAAGAAACACTTAGTTCTGAGGTTCGGGTCTCCTGAAACGTAAGCATGATATCTACCATAGTCGCTTGTCCAAGTGGGCAATGAAGCGTTGGCGTTTGCTTTTGTTGCCCTTCCTACTCACCGAACACTGATAGGTGAACCTTCGGAAGTACCGTCTTTCCATTTACTCGGTGGGTAAGGAGAATTATATACCCTGACGCGTAAGGTTCAGTACGACCATCGTTGGTCTGAGCTTCGGAGCTCCTTGGATAGAGGACTAAAAGGTTGGACTACGTTCTCCAGACGATGAAGAGGGAAGACCGTTCTGGGTACTGAAGCCGTAGAGTGTTTATTCTACCTAGGCGAGGGATATAGTACGGGTGACCAGGGCGATCAACGAAACCTTAGTGACACGGGTTACTCGGCGTGCTTGGGTACACTGTGGCAGTGCCAGTGTCTGTCCTGTTAACGCCTGCTCAGTCACTCGTAGTAGGCAGAAGGGTCTAAAAGTGGTACATAACTACTTAAGGTTGTATTTTCCTGCTAAATTCCACACTGTCTTTCGTCTTGGAAGTTCGGTGTCTTCTTGGTCTCCGTAGTTCCGTAGTTACGGGGTTTTCGTTGAACTTCCGTTTCGTTTTTTGGACGTACTCCTCGTCGCCTGAGTAACAGAGAGCTTTCTGGTTCGCCGCCTTCTCGGGTATTTTACTCTCTTTACTTAAACTTACTGTATGAGTGGTTGGCCTTAAACTGAGACTAAAGAGACGAACTCTACACCTGCAAGACCACAAGAACTTGAGCTGCCTGTATTATTGACAACAGGTTGACCTTTGATGAAAACTCCCGGTGCAGGCTGTATACCCTTTGATCTTCTGCAAAGTTCCCCCCAAGGGTTAAGCTGTAGCGATATCAGCTTAACTCATCCTTTGGTCATCTCTTGATATACGTGGCATTCGAACTCGCAGCATCTACCTTCCTTACATCTGGAGCCCACCACGAACCACAAATCACTGAGACAGCCGCCCTCCCATAACCCCCCCCCCCACCCCATTCTCCGAAACTGCCGCCGCCTACCAGGAGTAGCGAACGCGTTTCCAAACCACCCACACATCTTCTGCCATTCCGACAGGGCCTAAACAACCCTTCCACACGTGCCACAACATCCACATCATCAGTAAATACACCAAGAACACCCCCGATCCCAGCTAGAGTGCAACGATTTTTGTGGCCCGAAGAAACGGTCCTACAGAACCCAGCGCCAGTTTTAACTAAGAGAAGTACCGAGAGTGGCAACAGCGGCCTTGCCTACTCGGAACAAACAAGAGAAGAGAGAGTGACAAGCGAAGAGAGAGTAACAAGCAGAGAGATAATAACAGCGAGTAAAGAGAAAGACTCACCAGGCGAAACAAACGTGCAACAACGAGACACAGTATCAGAGGAAGCGACAACAAACATGTCCACGAGAGCGATGCCAGAGCCGGGCAAACGGCACAGCCCCAAGTACAAAGGAGATATAAGAGGGTTAGCGGAATTTTTCGAGGATTTTGAGGAGTGTGCAAAAGCGGCAGGATTGAAGGATGAGGAGAAGTTGAAGTGGGTGTTGAAGTACGTGGATGAAAGGCCGACTCGACAGTTTTGGAAGACCTTGGGAGGGTACGAGGAACAGAACTACGAGATATTCAAGAAGTCAGTACTGGACCAGTACCCAGGAGCAAAGGAAGGAGAGAAATATACGCGTCGCCAGCTCGAACGTCTAACGGAGAAAAATGTAACAAAGAAAGTGACGGAACAACGACTTACCGAGTACTATGCCAAATTCCGTCCAATGGGATTGTGGTTACAGAAAAAGACGGTTATCAGCGAGTCCGAAATGAACCGGCATTTTTGGTACGGGCTACCGGAAGGTGCACGGAAGCTGATTTCGCAGCGGCTTGACCTACTCGACCCCACACGAGCACGCACTACTGCACCACCAATCGATCAAGCCTTAGCCGCAGGACGACACATCTTTTCCGAGGATGCCTTTGATGCTGAAGACGACGACCCGATAGCCAAGAAACTTGAGAAGATAGCCAGAGACAAAAAGAAGCGGAGGAAGGAGGATTCAAGTTCAGAGGAAGAGACATCGACGAGTGAGGAATCAGAAAGGGATAGCAGTTCCGAGGAGGAGAGCAAGTCAGAAAGCAGTGAGGACGAGAGGAAGAAGAAGAAGAAAAAGAAGAAGAGAGGAGGAAAGAACAGAGTTGAGACGAAACACATAGTGACAGGTGGAAAGAAGAAAAAAAGCGACATTGATGAAATAGGAGAGTTGACAACACAGTTGACATCACTCAGGGTTTCCGACACGCTGTACGCGGCCACATTCGCCAAGCTCCAGTTTACGGCACCAACCGTCGCAGAACACCTCCCACTACCAGCTGGATGGACCCGTGTACAAATAGCCACAGTGGCATCTAACCAACAAAGCTCTCCATCTGCACCGGTCATGGCTGCACTCCAACACAACTATCCCAGCAGGCCGGCCAACCGAAACCACCCATCAGACTGTTTCTTCTGTCGAAAACCCGGTTGCAGGATCAGAAGTTGCCCTGACGTCATCGCGTACATCAAAGCTGGGAGGATCATATATGCGAGTGATGGAAAAATTGTGTTCTTCGATGGATCGTTGATTGGTTATAGCCCAAGCGGAATGAAGGCAGCTGTTGATGCACGATGCGGGGGACCATTGGACAGCCAGCCAGTTGCGACAGCGGCATTCTACCAGAGTACGGCATGTGTTATGATGGAGGAGGTCACCAACAAAGTTGAAGGGAGTGTATCGGAGAAGAAAACAAGAGTCGAAAGAGGGAATGGAGAATACGATGGAGACACAAGGGACAATGGGGTAGAGTTGGGACAAGATGAGGAGGAGATAGTGTGGAGTGCGTTCGAAGACTTAGAAAGGTTGACTGATGTAGCAAGAAGTTACATTGCGACCAGAGCAATGGGAAGGAAGGAGGAAAACGCCGTCACAAATGGAAAATTGAGGCAAGGGACTGAAGGAGGAGTGAAACCGCAGGGCAAGGAACGAGCATACGCATACGAAGCAAAGATTGCCGACCCAGAAGCAGCCAACAAACTCCTAGAACGGATCCTGGACGCGGTAATTCCCAACGTCACTGTCGGTGATATTGTATCTCTTAGCGGCGACGTACGGAAAGCAGTGGTAGAACAATTACGAACCGTTCGAGCCCCACATATATCACACACCCCAGCGCCATCAGCACAAGTAACAAGTTTTCAAAAGATGATATCGCCGCTGGAATTTTGCACGCCATTGCGAGAAATTGAAGTTACCTTAAAAGGAAAAGCAACCAAGTGGGGGTTGCTGGATGAAGGATCAGAAATTGTAGCGGTGAGAAAGGACTTGTGGGAGGAGCTGGGGTTTGAGGTGAACTGGCAGAGGTTGATGATGATGCAGGCCACGAATGGAAGTCGAGAAGCGATGGAAGGGTGTGCCGAGTACTTGGAGCTGGTAGTCGGAGACATAACAACATGGGTGCATGCGTATGTGGTCCCAAACGCCCCCTTCAAACTGTTGCTGGGCCGGCCATGGCAGAAGAGTGTGTTGCTAGGACGAGTCGAGCATGGGGATGGAAGAGTGGATGTTATGGTACATGATCCATGCAACAGGGCCAAATCAAAGGTGATCTCGACGAAAGCAAGAACGACAAGCGAGGAGAAAGGAGTGTTCACATATCGATGTGTGGAGGACGTAGCGAGAGCATGGCAGGCAGAGGAAATCCACGGATTGTTTATGAATCAAACATCACGCACGGTCACGGACACAACCTTATCAGACCAACGGACCAACGCCCCAGCATCAATAGCCAATACCATATTATCATCGACATTTCATTACAGCCCCACCAAGCATGTGCTCGTTTACAAAAAGGTCGCAAAAAAAATCCACCCAGTAGCCACTACGATGCCAGAATATGCAAAAATCCACCGGCGCTTCCCTGAAAACCCCTTGGAAACCCTGCCAGAGCTATCTATCAAGCCTACAATGTTCACACCAGGAGAGCGGTTGACCGAGGAAAGAATGGAGATTTTGGGAGTTTTGAAGAATGAATTTCTGTGGGAGGAAGAGAGGAAATTAGCGGCGGCAGTACTAAAAGGAAATGAGATGGGATTGGCGTGGTCAGAGGACGAGAAGGGGCGGTTTAGAGAAGATTATTTCTCACCTGTGGTGTTTCCAGTTGTTGAACACACGCCGTGGTGCAAGAAAAATTTACCAATCCCACCAGCTATCCAGGAAGAAGTCATCAACCTGATCAAAAAGAAAGTTGCAACAGGAGTATACGAACCTTGGAACAGCTCCTATCGCCACCAATGGTTCTGCGTCGCTAAAAAGGACGGAACCGTACGAATCGTACACAACCTTGGTCCATTAAATGAGGTTACGGTAAAGGACGCTGCGCAACCACCGAGGTCTTTGCTGTCATCCACCAGATCTGATCAGATCTGATCAGAATTGGTCAGATCTGATCAGATTCTGGTCAGATTATTTACCAGCCCAAATGGCAGTAATAGAGCCAATTTATCTGAGCAGATTCTGATCAGATCTAAGTCTGACCAATTTCCGAGCAGAATCTGACCATTTCTGAGCAGATTCTGAGCAGAATTGAGTTGCAAGCTTAGGAAATGAATCACCTGACTTAACTAGAAAAATAATATAATTATACAATCTCAAGATGGTAATGCCTTGTTGCCATCAAAATCGTGTATTTTGTTCAGTGCGAGGGGTGTGATCACATGACCACATGTGATGTGCACAACACTGTTTGTTGATTTCGTCCTCTGTTTCTCACACTACCCCACACACCCATTTTCGTAACAACAAGGACCAAAACCAACAACGGTAACCCCCCCTCACCAGGGGGAATTTTTTATTTCATTCTATTCTCCTTCACTAATTACAGATTATGTATAATAGGTCTACGATAACAAATACAGGTGTACGACAACAAAAGGCGCCTACGATGATGAATACACATGTACAATGACGAATACACGTGTACGATGGCAAATAGGCGCCTACGATGAGGAATACGCATGTTGGACGACGAATAGGCGCCTACGACAACAAATACACATGTACGATGACGAATAGGTGCCTACGATGACAACTACACGTGTACGACAACGAAAACACGTGTAGGACGACGAATCGGCACCTACAACAACAAATACACATGTACAACGACAAATACGCGTGTATGACAATGAATAGGCGCCTACGATGATAAAAACGCGTGTACGACAACGAATAGGCGCCTACGACGACAAATACGGGTGTACGACGACAAATATACATGTACGATAACGAATACACGTGTATGACGACGAATAGGCGCCTACGACGACGAAAACATGTGTACAATGACGAATAGGCGCCTACGACGACAACTACACGTGTACAACGACGAATAGGCATGTACGATGACAACTAAGGGTGTACGACGACGAAGACACATGTATGACAACGAATAGGCGCCTATGATGACAGATACACATGTATGACAACAAGTATATGTCCTTATTCCCCCTACAATGATAATGATGGGTTTTTATTTAATTTAATAGGTTATGAAGACAACAACAATGACAACCCCAGGGCTTATTTTTTATTTATTTGTAGATTACAACAATGAGACCAGCAACCCCTCCTTATTGGGGTATTATATCTTTTATTATTATTTTAATGAAATAAATAACATTAGTTGAAATCAATAATATTTTGATCCAAGAAAGTTGACCTTAGAATTTGATCAGATTCTAGATTCTGAGCAGTTCTGAGCAGTTCTGAACAGTTCTGAACAGTTCTGAGTAGTTCTGAGCAGTTCTGAGCAGTTCTGATCAGATCTGATCAGATCTGGTGGGGGACAGAAAAGTACTGCAACCACCCATCATCGATCAGTACGCGGAACAATGCTCAGGTAGATCAGTTTACACCACCTTGGACTTATTCGTAGGGTACGATCATCGGACAACAGCAGAGGGAAGTCGGGACGTCACAACATTCGACACCCCGCTTGGCACCCATCGCCTAACCGTACTCCCACAAGGATGGACTGGGTCGTTACAGATATTCCATAATGATGTCGCGTTCATATTACAGGACGAAACGGAAATTGCACCCAACTTCTCAGATGATGTTTCAGTATTGGGACCAAGGACACGCTACGAGACAGGGGATAATGAATATGAAGTGATGGAAGGGAACAGGGGAATCCGAAGGTTCATCTGGGAGCATCTAAACGATGTGAATCGAGTCCTTCATCGGCTGAAACATGCAGGAGCTACGATATCAGCAAAGAAACTATTCCTATGTCAGCCAGAAGTTACAATTGTAGGACAACTCTCAACGTACGAAGGCCGGGTCCCAGACAAATCAATAGTGGCGAAAATCCAGACATGGCCCACCTGCGAGAACGCAACGGAAGTACGAGGATTTCTTGGAGTGGCAGGAGTAGTGAGGAAATGGATAGACGGATTCGCAGGAAAAGTGTTACCATTGGTGGAGCTAACAAAGAAAAAGGTGACGTTTGAATGGAAGGAGGAGGTACATGGGAAGGCAATGGACATACTAAAAGAAGCAGTGGCAAATTGCGCAGCCATCCGCCCGATCGACTACACCACGAACAACGAGGTTATCCTATCCGTGGACTCATCAAACATCGCAGTTGGATATATCCTGGCACAAGTAGATGACGAATCTCGACGACGCCCAGCAAGGTTCGGATCCATCACATGGAATGAACGTGAGGCCCGATACTCGCAAGCCAAATTGGAGTTATACGGTCTATTTTGAGCGCTACACGCAACCAAACTGTATATCATAGGTGTCAGGGTACTCACAGTCGAGGTGGATGCGAAATACATACGAGGAATGATTAACAACCCAGATGCGCATCCGAACGCGGCAATGAACAGATGGATCGCAGCAATTTTGATGTTCTCATTCAAACTAGTCCACGTTCCTGGACGAACGTTTCACGGACCAGATGGATTGTCAAGGAGGCGAAGAGGCGAGGAGGAGGAAGATGAAGATGAGCAGGGGGCGGAGGACTGGGTGGAGGACTTATTGACGTGTGGAGTGTGGATAGCATCAGGAATAAAAGAAGCAGGAGAAACAAGGGACGTTTGCGCCTTGACAAGGAAAGGAGCAGAACCGACAATAGATGGAGATATTCCAAGCACAGAGAAAGGAAGGGAGAGGGAAGAGGAGCTAAAAGAAATCCAGAGGTTTTTAGAAACTCTACAACTGCCAGGAGACGTCACGCACGCTAAACGGGACCTATTCATCAAGAAAACTTCGAAATTCTTCTATCGAGGAGGCAAGCTATGGAGACAGGAACGAAATGGGCGACATCAGATTGTACTTTTCGGAAAAGATCGATTGGAGACGCTTACCGCGACGCACGACAGCATCGGCCACAAAGGATTTTACACCACACGGAAAATACTAACTGATCGATTTTGGTGGCCATTCCTTGACGACGCGGTCCACTGGTTCATCAATACATGCCATATCTGTCAGCTTTTATCCACTCAAAAAGTTGTTATCCCACCTACCATGACCACCCCTGCTACACTCTTCCACAAATGCCACGTTGACACGATGCACCTTCCCAAGTCAGGCGGTTACAAGTACTTGGTACAGGCACGCTGTAGCCTCACCGGATGGCCCGAGTATCAGTCGCTACAAAAAGAAAACGGAAAATCAATCGCCAAATTCCTATTCAACGAGATCTTGTGTAGGTGGGGGATGATAATGGAGATAACAACAGACAACGGAACGCCGTTCCTGGCAGCACTCGACTACCTGCAAACAAAATACAACGTCAAGCATATTCGGGTATCAGGATATAACTCACAGTCACATGGTGCCATAGAAGTTGCACATCGGCCCGTACGAGAAGCGCTTATCAAGTCAGGGGATGGGGATATCAGAGGCTGGCACGAACGCGTACCATACGTTTTTTGGGCGGAAAGAATCACTATAAAAAAATCAACGGGTCAGTCACCATTCTACATGGTACACGGCATTGAACCACTGCTACCGTTCGACATAACGATGGCAACTTACCTACTGCCGGACATCGAAGCTAAACTTTCCGATGGAGAACTCCTGGGTATGCGCGCACGACAACTCGAACGAAGAGACAAAGATTTAGCCCAAGTACACGAACGGATCCTCAAAAGTCGTTTTGCATCTATCCACGAATTCGAAAAGAAACACAAGAATACCATTGTCGACTATGATTTTAAACCCGGGGAACTCGTATTGGTTTTGAATAAGAAGATTGAAGCAGAAGTTGGGAGGAAAGGGAAGCCTAGGTACTATGGGCCTATGGTGGTAGCAGCACGACTTCGAAGTGGGGCCTATCGACTCGCAGAACTAAACGGAGCCTTAGCAAAAAACAAATACGCCGCATTCCGAATCATTCCGTATTATCGAAGGTCCCGAAACAATATCGATATCACTAAAATTATTGATAGCGACGAATTAGCAACAATCGATAACGAAGAATGAAGACGTACAAGGCGAGCAACCAAGGATGGTTGATATTCAAAGTGAGGGGGAGGTGTAAGGAATGGAGAAGTTTCGAGTACGGATTACAAAAGGGGTATCACATCACGTGACTCACGGTCACGAAGGACTTTCGCATTATCTTTTCATGTCCCGTTTTAGTATCTTTCGGGCCACTCTGCGAGTGGCCTCGCTTTGTTGTGGCTCATATTCTGTGCCCCGCTTTGTCCTAGAACTAGTATAAAAACAGTAGATAAAAAACATTCAATAGATTATCTTCCCTCCTCTCTCATAACTAGTACTAAAGTTGTACTACTAAGAAGCTCAAGAAGTCCAAAACCCGTTAGACAACCATAACAAGGGTTAAGCTGTAGCGATATCAGCTTAACTCATCCTTTGGTCATCTCTTGATATACGTGGCATTCGAACTCGCAGCATCTACCTTCCTTACAGTATCTGTGCGATAGGGAGTGTTTTGGAGATCATAAACATTAAAAATATTCAGGGGGGACATGATCGTTATTAAGATAATGATTACAAATTCAACAAGAAGTCAACTTGTCATGTGATATGATGGACATCCTGACTTTGAACAGGGACTCAGCTGCCGCAGCAACCTGCCGCCAGCGGGCATTTTGACGGGCGGCATAAGCAATGGCACCCGGGCTTAGTGCCGCAACATTGCAGCGTTCCTCCCATACTTTTGCCCGATAAAGAAAATACCTCACTGACCACTCCATCTCATATCCAACTAAAATCTGTTCCTCCTTCCACCTATTTTTTTGCGCCCTTGCCCTCAGCCAATGCACCCGTTTGACTAAAGGAAAAAGTGTGTGAGTGAATAACAGTATATGAATTCAAGTTGACCTACATTCATGGACTGACTCAGGTGACTGCGGCATTTGGTTGCTCGAAGTCTGCCAGATCCAAGAGAGACGGAGGGATGAGGCACCAGGCCGGTTGGGATCAAGAATAGTAGTACTAGCGCTGACATGTTCTCACTGGAGTAATTGAAATCGGCATAGTGTTTCTTCATCGGCACCCAGAAGGACAAGTGCCGCTCGGCATCTTTTATAAATGCGGCTATACAAGGAGATGCGGTCATTGAGTTTGCCAACTATAGTTCTAGCCCGGGTGCGGACACTTTTCTTTGGCGCATGCCGCATAACATGGGAAAATTGAAAGGACTTGTCAGCAATGGCTTCGCGCAGAGCATTCAGGTATCTTTCGGCTTGTTGCTTTCTGAGAGAAAGCTCTACAGAACGCAGAGGATGACCATCTTCAAGCATGTTGGATGGCATCACTACCTGGTGGAGCTCAGGGGCTGATACCTCACTGTTTACGGGTGGAGCGGCATGTGGCTGACCTTCCGGGCCAGTCAACGGCTGGGTGGCATCGGCAGTCAGTGGCTGGGTGGCATCGGCATTCAATGGCTGGGTGGCATTCATGTCATTGCCTTGGGCCGCAACGGCATCAGTGTCATCGTCATCCAGATTGTCAAATAAATCCATGTCTTCTGCAAATGGGCGATATTCCCAATGGCCTGATGTTGCCAGGGCCTGATTCTGTAAAGCCAACACCTGTGCAAGCTCAGCAGCCAAGAGCTGTCGGAGCCGCTCAACCTCTTGGCGGTCATCTTCACGCGGTTCTTTTCCCAACCGTCTAACCCGGTCCTGTATGTCAATCTGCCGTTCTTCAACACAAAGTGCCAGTCGGCACCAGTCTTCAGCTATGGATAGGATATGGTCTTGAGTGGAGGGCTGAGAATCTAGGGAATCCAGTTGACATGCGGCAAGGATGTCCATTGCAGCCGGGTCAACGAGTCTCCGCTCCTCTGCCGCCGTAATAGATTCAGTCCACTCGGCAATATCGGTTTCGGCAATTGTTGATGTGACACGATCATAATACTTCACGGTCTCCTTGACCATGTCTGCACTCTCTTTAAAACGCTCGACCAGCGTGGTTGCTATGGAACAAATGGACTATAGAATAAATAGACTCCTGAAGTTTTGACACTAACCGATGCCGAGTGTCTTTCTATGATTTGAGTCAGCTGCATGATCATCTATGATTTCAGCC
>MU130026.1:187906-255874 GCA_015039465.1 Phlegmacium glaucopus | reverse complement strand
GAGAGGGACGGTCGTAGCAGTCAAAGAACGAGCGACACAAGGTGTTACAGTAGGAAGCACCCAAATGTCTATATATATAATTTATAAATAAAAGAGTGACGTGCATCTGCCAGTGTATCGATGTCAGATCCCACGATAAGACGGGCGGTAATACAAAAGTATGACATTGAGATCAGACATGGGAATGCTTGATGGATAACTTAGGGATGCTAAAATTGGGTCATCAGACTTCATCAGAACGACATCAGAAAACCAGGGTTTGTTCATTGGGTCATCGGAAAACCGGGGGTTTTATTACCAGCGCCTGACAGCACTGGATAGCACCATAAACCTCATAAAGTAGGGGACATCAGCCAGTTACCTTATGCAATACACTTCAAGTTAAGCGCCCAGAGCGGCAAAAGATGGACTTGGCACTGCAAAAATGAAAATTACGGTTACGTAATTTGGGTGGGAATGCTTTCAAGTTGTATTGTACCGCCGGCGCCTGATCTGACCTTTTCAGCAGCCGCCTCATTGACGGCTGCCACCAGTCATCACCCATCGAAAACGGTCGTCAGCGGGTTGCAACGGCATGATGGCCAAACTTAATTTTGTACATTGATCATTGTGATAACAATAAGATCAGCAGTGAGATTTGGATAACTCTATTGCAAAACCCCTCTTTCTCATCCGAAAGCCTGGGAGGGTTTCTCTAACTTATTGTGAAACCCCCAATGCGACAGCCGACAGATCAACACTACTGAAAGTGGATGTCACGCCACGGAAGTCGGAGCATTCCCATACAAATTACGTCACCAAATTTTCATTTTTGCATAGCAGCGCTAAGTCCATATTTGGGCGCTTAACTTGAAGTGTATTGCAGTGTATTGCATAAGGTAGCTGGTTGATGTCCCCTACTTTATGAGGTTTGTGGTGCTATCCAGTGCTGTCAGGCGCTGGTAATAAAACCCCCGGTTTTCCGATGACCCAATGAACAAACCCTGGTTTTCTGATGTCGTTCTGATGAAGTCTGATGACCCAATTTTAGCATCCCTAAGTTATCCATCAAGCATTCCCATGTCTGATCTCAATGTCATACTTTTGTATTACCGCCCGTCTTGTCGTGTGATCTGACATCGATACACGATGCACGCCAATCTTTTATTTATAAATTATATATCATGATATAGACATTTGGGTGCTTCCTACTGTAACACCTTGTGTCGCTCGTTCTTTGACTGCTACGACTGTCCCACTCTTACTTATCTATACAATGCACTCGGGTGAACGGCCTAACAGTGATGGCCTAGATTTGGATAAGAATACCTCTACAGTAAGCTGGGAGATTAGAATCCATTAACTTTCAAGACCTACCACTAATATCATTCTACCGTGTCCTCAGCACTTGCAGCGTCCTTTCGAACCATTCCACCGCACCAAAGATGGAATAATAATCATCATTCTACTAATTGTTATCGTTATTGGGGCGGTAGTGGGTGGAGTGGTAGGATGGAAGACATCGGGACTGGCAGCGCAACTCAGAAAGGCAACCGCGCCTATAATAGAAACTCTGACGACCACTATTACCACTACGACCACGCCAACCACGACCACTTTTACTGCGTCTCCAACGCCGTCAAATTGTGTTTGGGTGGGAACTGGGCCCTCAGGCTGCAACGCAACGTGTCAGTATGGCTTCACGACGATTGCGCAGGACTTATGTGGAGATGATAATTCAACTTGCTGCACTACTGGATCGAAGTGGTTTTGCTGCGAAGCAGGATCCATCACCGCTCCCATTCCTTCTGGAGTATGAAGCCTTTGTAATTTTTTTGTTTTGGAATAGGTTTATTGGCAAGTTATCGATGTCAAGGTTTCTTCTTATACTTTTTTTATGCTTGTATCGACTTCAAGTTGTCGCTGAGGGCCGTCGTGACAGAGGCACACGGCATATACGAGTTCCTTTTTCTTCCTTTTTTTTGGTCGTCCATAGTTCAGTCTTGTCATTCCGTAACAACTCCAGAACATCCTCAAATAAAACTGTTGGAATGATAAACGCGATCCGAGCATGGCCGCCTCGGGGAACGACGGACTCAAATCAATGTGGCCGGGCCACTTAAGTATCATTGTCTCCTCGCTTTATATTCTTTCCTTTTATGCCTTGTACTTCCTTATGCCACACCATTATTAGCCATTTAGAGCAGCTACAGTATTTAGTATAAATACGGACTCGTTTCTATCACTAGAGATGTGGGCCGTTGCTTTGCACGGCAATACGAGTCTTACGTTTATTATATAGAATATTTATTATTTTTAGTTAAAAAATATTTATCTATAAAATAATTTATTATTAATAATCATTTTACAAAATGCAATATATTTTGCTCATTATATTATACAAGCGATTAGCTGTTTGTTGTTTTCAGATAGAGAGAGTAAGGAAGTGAAAAACTAAAGATAAATTACAGCAACTTGCGGAACGTAAGGCGGGAACGCGTTTTTTTTTTCCAAAAATGGTTGATTTTGATGGCGGGCGCTGGCTCAGGCTCCGCTGGCGTAGTAATTTGTAAATAACTCAGTAATTACTGCTCCGTTTGAGAAAAAATTATGCGCGTTACAACCGCACGAATGAGACGAACAGAATCATGTAAAATATTGGGCAGAAATATATGGTAATTGAGCCCGACATCGCAAAAACATCACCCGGGTTTGTGAAATTGGACATTTCCCTCCTTCTACATCATGCCTGGACCTCGAAAGCAGAAGAAGGGGAAATCTAAGCATACAGCACCTAATAGCCCTCCTGCCCCTCAAAAACCACCCAACTCGAAGCTAATGCTCCGGGTACCTCGTCTCTCCACTGTCAAGAATGGAGGATAGTAAGAAATCGTATGAGTAAGAAAAACCAAGATAAAAATACTTTCGGTTCCTGATAATACACGGTTTGTATATTCAACACATTGTACTATGGAATGAGTAACTACGGTAACTACAATCTAACAATGATAACAAGAAAGAAAGACAAGACAAATGTACTAGTGCAATAAAGGAAATGTGCCCTGGCCACCTGAATACTTGAATCCCGAGACTCCAAAGCTGGGATCTCGTTTGCTATTCTAAAAAAGGCCCTAACAGACAAGTCGGGACAAGCATAAAAAATTATCAGAAGAAACCTTGACATTGATAACTTGCCAATAAACCTATTCCAAAACAAGAAAAATACCAAGGCTTCATATGACTTATTGGCAGTGCTCCAGAAAAAGTCACGATGGGAACGATGGGGTATACTTCTTGGCAGCAATAAAACTTCTTTCCACCGCTATTGCAGCAAGTTAAATTATCATCTCCACAGGAGCTTTGGTTAACCCTCGTGAAGCCAATCTGACACGTTGGGTTGCAGGAGGGGCCAATTCCCTCCCAAACACAATTTGACATCGTTGGAGCCGGAGCAGCAAGAGTGGTCGTGGTTGTAGGCGTGATTGTAGTGATAACAGTGGTCGTCATAGTTTCGGTTATAGCCGTTGCCGTTTTGATTTGCGCTACCAGTCTCGACGTCCCCCGCCCTCCTACCGCTCCACCCGTTGCCACCCCGACAACGATAACAATTAGTAGAAAGATGATTATTACATCTTTGGTGCGGTAGAATGGTTCGAAAGGACGCTGCAAGTGCTGAGGACACGGTAGAATGATATTAGTGGTAGGTCCAAAGTTAATGGATTCTAATCTCCCAGCTTACTGTAGAGGAATTCTTATCCAAATCTAGGTCATCACCGTTAGCCTGAGGCTGTTCACCCGAGTTCATTGTAGAGCCTGTAAGAGAGGGACGGTCGTGGCAGTTAAAGAACGAGCGACACAAGGTGTTACAGTAGGAAGCACCCAAATGTCTGTATATATAATTTATAAATAAAAGATTGGCGTGCATCTGCCAGTGTATCGATGTCAGATCACACGATAAGACGGGCGGTAATACAAAAGTATGACATTGAGATCAGACATGGGAATGCTTGATGGATAACTTAGGGATGCTAATATTGGGTCATCAGACTTCATCAGAACAATATCAGAAAAGCAGGGTTTGTTCATTGGGTCATCGGAAAACCGGGGGTTTTATTACCAGCGCCTGACAGCACTGGACAAAAATGAAAATTTGGTGACGTAATTGGTATGGGAAGTGTATCGTACCGCTGGTCGTCAGCGGGTTGCAATGGCATGATGGCCAAACCTAATTTTGTACATTGATCATTGTGATAACAATAAGATCAGCAGTGAGATTTGGATAATTTTATTGCGAAACCCCCCTTTCTCATCTGAAAGGGAGGGTTTCTCTAACTTGTTGTGAAACCCCCAATGCGACAGATCAACAATACCGAAAGTGGATGTCACGCCACGAAGTCGGAGTCAGAGCTAGCCGATTTTGTCCATCCTGTGTGGCAAGACAAGTACAATGACCCCGCATACCACGCCAAAGATGATACCTATTGGAGGCGATTTCTTGGAGACTATGTTTGACGTTAAATTAGTAGGCTTGGAACTGCTCGATGGATGGAACACTGGTAGAGGTGATCGAGGTAGTGCCGTGAACGCCGGTAGGAGCAGAAGACGCAGAAGCTGACGCTGCATTCTGGACAACCAAGTAATCGAGTGCAAGGAGCGCTGACCCAGGGTTGCCCTGATACATAACTACAAGGCTTGTGTTGTCCAGCAGACAATTGTCCCGTTTGTAATAAAAACCGTTTGCAACACGAATTCTGCATGTCTCGGCCGTTGTCTGTCAATTGTGTATGTAACGTATCGACCCAGCGCTCGGACCCATCTTTTGTGATTGATAGTTGGTAATAGAAAGGTGGTAGAGAAGTGATCGTGGCTATACCAAGGGCTATACAAGGCTATACATTTCCAATTATCAACTCGAAATAGTCAAATTTAAGACTTACTCACCATTCATAAGCCTGACGCCAGACACTGACGGTGCAGAATGGAGCGCATATATGTATGAGAAACGGTTGGTCACATGAAGAAGAAAGCCTAGAATAGATTTACGGATGTGCTAGTACCATTCAGGTTTGTGCGCCCTTATGAGAACATTTTTAAGTAGTGCTTAGAAACTTTTTGTGTCGTAGGTAGTCCCTTTATTGTAATATTAAGTCATTCAAGATGGAAAACACCCACGATGGGTTCTAATTCAGCACACCTTCCATGTTGATGATAATTGCATGAATTCCTCTGTGATGAGTGCGCGTGAGCCGTCTTGGTTAGTTATTGACGAGATTGGGTATGTGGAAGTTGGGAAGGCAGTTGTGACGGTCACACCTTTGCGTTAAACTTGATTAATTAGGGTTTCGCAACTAACTCTCCTTTGGCTGGGAAAGGATGAGGATCGTCCATATATAGGAATCTCGCTTGATATTAAACCGTAATTCAGAATGAGGGTTTCGCAATAGAATTATCCGAACAAGTACATAATTTACATAATTGACTAGATAGTAAACCCTACTGCTGATCTTTTTGTTATCACAAATTCACAATGACCAATGTACAAAATTAAGTTTGGCCATCATGCCGTTGCAACCCGCTGACGACCGTTTTCGATGAGAGATGACTGGTGGCAGCTGGTGGCAGCCATCAATGAGGCGGCTGCTGAAAGGGTCAGATCAAGCGCCGGCGGTACAATACAACTTGAAAGCATTCCCACCCCAAATTACATAACCGTAATTTTCATTTTTGCACAGTGCTAACGCTGCTAAGTCCGTCTTTTGCCGCTAGGCTGGGCGCTTAACTTGAAGTGTATTGCATAAGGTAGCTGGTTGATGTCCCTCACTTTATGAGGTTGCCATATGGTGCTATCCAGTATTGTCAGGCGCTGGTAATAAAACCCCCGGTTTTCCGATGACCCAATGAACAAACCCTGCTTTTCTGATATTGTTCTGATGAAGTCTGATGACCCAATATTAGCATCCCTAAGTTATCCATCAAGCATTCCCATGTCTGATCTCAATGTCATACTTTTGTATTACCGCCCGTCTTATCGTGTGATCTGACATCGATACACTGGCAGATGCACGCCAATCTTTTATTTATAAATTATATATACAGACATTTGGGTGCTTCCTACTGTAACACCTTGTGTCGCTCGTTCTTTAACTGCCACGACCGTCCCTCTCTTACAGGCTCTACAATGAACTCGGGTGAACAGCCTCAGGCTAACGGTGATGACCTAGATTTGGATAAGAATTCCTCTACAGTAAGCTGGGAGATTAGAATCCATTAACTTTGGACCTACCACTAATATCATTCTACCGTGTCCTCAGCACTTGCAGCGTCCTTTCGAACCATTCTACCGCACCAAAGATGTAATAATCATCTTTCTACTAATTGTTATCGTTGTCGGGGTGGCAACGGGTGGAGCGGTAGGAGGGCGGGGGACGTCGAGACTGGTAGCGCAAATCAAAACGGCAACGGCTATAACCGAAACTATGACGACCACTGTTATCACTACAATCACGCCTACAACCACGACCACTCTTGCTGCTCCGGCTCCAACGATGTCAAATTGTGTTTGGGAGGGAATTGGCCCCTCCTGCAACCCAACGTGTCAGATTGGCTTCACGAGGGTTAACCAAAGCTCCTGTGGAGATGATAATTTAACTTGCTGCAATAGCGGTGGAAAGAAGTTTTATTGCTGCCAAGAAGTATACCCCATCGTTCCCATCGTGACTTTTTCTGGAGCACTGCCAATAAGTCATATGAAGCCTTGGTATTTTTCTTGTTTTGGAATAGGTTTATTGGCAAGTTATCAATGTCAAGGTTTCTTCTGATACTTTTTTATGCTTGTCTCGACTTGTCTGTTAGGGCTTTTTTTAGAATAGCAAAGGAGATCCAAGCTCTGGAGTCTCGGGCTTCAAGTATTCAGGTGGCCAGGGCACATTTCCTTTATTGCACTAGTACATTTGTCTTGTCTTTCTTTCTTGTTATCATTGTTAGATTGTAGTTACCGTAGTTACTCATTCCATAGTACAATGTGTTGAATATACAAACCGTGTATTATCAGGAACCGAAAGTATTTTTATCTTGGTTTTTCTTACTCATACGATTTCTTACTATCCTCCATTCTTGACAGTGGAGAGACGAGGTACCCGGAGCATTAGCTTCGAGTTGGGTGGTTTTTGAGGGGCAGGAGGGCTATTAGGTGCTGTATGCTTAGATTTCCCCTTCTTCTGCTTTCGAGGTCCAGGCATGATGTAGAAGGAGGGAAATGTCCAATTTCACAAACCCGGGTGATGTTTTTGCGATGTCGGGCTCAATTACCATATATTTCTGCCCAATATTTTACATGATTCTGTTCGTCTCATTCGTGCGGTTGTAACGCGCATAATTTTTTCTCAAACGGAGCAGTAATTACTGAGTTATTTACAAATTACTACGCCAGCGGAGCCTGAGCCAGCGCCCGCCATCAAAATCAACCATTTTTGGAAAAAAAAAACGCGTTCCCGCCTTACGTTCCGCAAGTTGCTGTAATTTATCTTTAGTTTTTCACTTCCTTACTCTCTCTATCTGAAAACAACAAACAGCTAATCGCTTGTATAATATAATGAGCAAAATATATTGCATTTTGTAAAATAATTATTAATAATATTTTTTTTTTTTTTTTTTTTTTTTTAACCGCACGTAGACGGTCACATAGCTACAGTCTAGTGTGCTATTCTGCCCGCCATTATGTTTTCATACTGTAACTCTAGTCTGTACCCTTACGAACTACCTATTGAATCCCTACGATTTTAACCCAGTAGTCTGAAGTAGTCTTGCTGTAGTCTTTTGGTCCCAAACAAGTAACCCAGTAGCCTTTTGGCCCCCAAAATAATGGTCGCGGACTGTCGTGACCTATCGTGGTGTTTGGAGTATTTCATCCCCTGTAGTTGGTCGATGGAATACGTTATGTGACGTTATGTGAAGTTCAATTCGCGGGTTTATACCTGAATCGCGACGATACGTTTTTACTTTTAAACCACTGCATTAAACATACCCTTACGAGGCTGAAGGCACCGCACTGTAGGTGAAAGTCATCACAACTAGACAGCCGACAGCGTAACCCCCAAAGTGTTATTCAATCTCTTTGGGAGGGTCCGAAAGCCTACTCTTTCTCCCCAAAACGTTATCTCAATAGGTTTAGAGTGACGACTAGAATAACAATAGTGTTACTAGTTACATGTTTTAATTCAAACCGGTAGTACGGCAACGTTGGGCGACTGCTGGCAAAAGCTACCCACTACTGACCACCGTCGGCAGTTACTCCGCCGACGACTTTTCCAGTCTAGTCCGCGGCCGCCATGTTATGTTGAACTTTCGTAAGGGTGGGTTTAATGCATTGGCATTAAAAGTAAAAACGTCACGGTTCAGGTAGAAAACGGCGAGACCCGCGAATTGAACTTCACATAACGTATTCCATTGACCGACTACAGGGGATGAAATACTCCAAATACCACGATAGGTCACGACAGTCCGCGACCATTATTTTGGGGGCCAAAAGGCTACTGGGTTACTTGTTTGGGACCAAAAGACTACAACAAGACTACTTCAGACTACTGGGTTAAAATCGTAGGGATTCAATAGGTAGTTCGTAAGGGTACAGACTAGAGTTACAGTATGAAAACATAATGGCGGGCAGAATAGCACACTAGACTGTAGCTATGTGCTACGTGCGGTTAGAAAATAAATATTTAATATATAGTACTATATCTGTAAACCCACGAAGGATGACATTGTGGAACACAGCGAGCAAGAAACTGACGATGCTGACAGGGAGAGAATGAATAGATATGTTACGTGAGCCCACTTGCCGGATTGCCACTACCGGATCTAAACCTATTCTTATGGAGATGTCATTCGACCCTCTAATCTTAGGTAATTGAAACTTCTGGATGGTGATTATAGTAAGATGGCACAGGAGTCGTGAACGTCGCAGGAAAGCTTGGTAAGGTGGCGTGGTTTCTACCTTATTATTAGTAGTAAGATGATTAACAATAGCAATAGCCCCGCCATCACCCACCTCACCATCCTACCTTCTGTAGCCCTGACCGTCGCGTTGAGTCTTTCCGTTGGCGCGGATATTATCTTTGAGACTGCTGGTGATAATGGTGATGCTGGTGCGGTTGGTGCTGGTGAAAATGACGCAGAGGTTGCGGCAGTTTAACACAAACCCACCCTTGACCCGGGAGTCCGACGTTGCGTTGCACAGTCATACCGAAGTGCTGCTAACGCGTCCTGAATACACCTCTACTATTAAGTTGAACGACGTGATGACCTAGCTTCACCAAAACGACGCTTCGTCCTAGGTAGTGGCGAGGGTAAGGAAGACCTCATACTTCGGAAACATTAAAAAAACAAAACCTTATCCAAATAACCGTTCAATAGCTACAGTTCCAAAGAAGAATATGAAAAAAATACGAACATAGCTGAAGTTCAACAGCGACTCCCGGCAGCACTGTCTCCGTGTGCCGTATATGCTCAAGGAAAAAGAAGGAAAAAAAACCAGCAGGTATCAAGTCAGAACAGTAAGGCATTGTTGAGGTCTTGTAGGAGTTTATTTTGACAACCTTACTATTTGCGCTAGGCTCGTACCGGCGGAGCCCCTTGCTGCCTGAGTTTAGTTACACCGGCCCGGTGAATTCATAGTAACAGAGGAGCGAAATATAAGAAAGGAAAATACGGAACATGAAGGAATACGGTGTGGTAATAATCGGTAAATCTCGTCGATGTCATAAATCATATTTATGCCTGAGCAAAGATAGTGATCTCTACACCCGGCAACGAAACGTGCCGTTATGCTCAGAATGCAAATAATATATCTTATAAATAATAAAAATCAATTTTTTATAAATAGATATTTTATTAAATAATAATTATTAATAAAATGTTTTACGTTATATAAAACGAGTAATATAATATGTTCCCTAATCGACAAAAAAACAACAGTCTATCTCTCCCATTCCTTCACTTTTTGATTTCTATTTAATGTCGTTGAACGCCTTGCATTCCGCCCTTGCGCAAAAAAAAAAGGTTTTTACCAACTAAAACTACTCTTTTATTTATAAATTATATATATAGACATTTGGGTGCTTCCTACTGTAACACCTTGTGTCGCTCGTTCTTTGACTGCTACGACCGTCCCTCTCTTACTTATCTCTACAATGCATTCGGGTGAACCGCCTAACGTTGATGGCCTAGATTTGGATAAGAATACCTCTACAGTAAGCTGGGAGATTAGAATCCATTAACTTTGGACCTACTACTAATATCATTCTACCGTGTCCTCAGCACTTGCAGCGTCCTTTCGAACCATTCCACCGCACCAAAGATGGAATAATCATCTTTCTACTTTTTGTTATCATTACCGGGGCGATAGTGGGTGTATCGATAGCAGGGTGGAGGACGTCGGTACTGAACAAGCAAATCGAAACGGCACCTGAGCCTATAACCGAAACTCTGACGACCACTGTTATCGCTACAATCACGCCTACAACCACGACCACTCTTGCTGCTCCGGTTCCAACGCTGGGAAATTGTTTTTGGCAGCAGAACTTCTGCAACTCAACAACGTGTAAGATTGGCTACACGACGGTTGGGCAGACCCAATGTGGAAATGGTGGCCTGAATTTTTATTGCTGCCAAGAAGGATACTTCATCGTTCCCAATCCTATTAGTGGAGCACTTCCAATGAGTGTTATGAAGCCTTGGTATTTTTTTTGTTTTGGAATAGGTTTATTGGCAAGTTATCAATGTCAAGGTTTCTTCTTATACTTTTTTATGCTTGTCTCGACTTGTCTGTGAGGGCTGTTGTTAGAATAGCAAAGGAGATCCAAGCTCTGGAGTCTCGGGCTTCAAGTATTCAGGTGGCCAGGGCACATTTCCTTTATTGCACTAGTACATTTGTCTCGTCTTTCTTTCTTGTTATCATTGTTAAACTGTAGTTACTGTAGTTACCTTTTCCATAGTACAATGGTGCCACATCAGCGGCATATATGTATATAAACTCCAGTATAACTACGAAATATTTCTGTCGGTGACGCATAGTATCTACCGGGCCTAGCTTCGGATGGATTATGCCTTATGGGTTATGGGAGTGAATTTTAGCATAATTCTTGTCTGTAATATGCGGATCCATGTCGTCAGTCTTGGGAGAGGGGGAAAAAAGGTATTTACCTTTGGTTCTTTTGGCCTGGGTCTGAAATAATTGGTCGAACAACTTGTGAGCCCACAGAACTCCGAGCAAAACCACAATGGCAGCGACGCAAGAAGAGCGTGAAGCAGAGCGCATCAGTGAGGCGACTAGTGTTGGATACCACACTCTCTGTTGCTCTGAGGTGTGTGTCTACAACTCGACGCCGATCTTGACCAAACTCTTTGACTTCCACCCTCAGATCATCTGCAAGTCTAAATAGCCCCCTCCATGAGATGGCCGACATCCGACACCAGCCTCTTTGCGTTCGATGAGAGGTCGATAAGGGTAGTCTGGACGCCTGGGTGGTTCAAGAATGTATTGACAGCCATTTCCTCGCTGAATTGGATATCTACGCTTTCCCTGACAACAGAATAGCCGGCGAGCAGACCGACGGCGCCTAATAACAGGAAAGGAAGCATAGTATTTGTCGGCTGTTCAAGATTTCTTGTGTTAATCAATATCAGCAAGGTGGAATCAATACACTCACACCGATGAAGGATAGCTTAGGGTGTCTGAGGCTTGTAGCGTACCTGACTGGGTATTTGTACGCATCATCCAACAAGCCTACGTCTACGAGTATATTTCATACAAGGTTACCACCACACAGTGAGCGATGCAGTATTGGAGAAGTAAGAAGCATAACAATAGAGATTAGGATACCGTCTTCGTGTTTCTTTACGAGGAGAACGCCACCTTCGTGATGCGCTGCTGATCCGTGATTACCGGCGACTCGGACTCTCAAAACTCATGTCTGTTTTGGGAAAGTCGATTCGAGTTAAACGAGGACGACGGCGATGTAATGATTATGGAAATGAAATCTTCTGGAAACGGCCTCTAAATTATTTACGACTTGGGCAGAATGAGGCAGTTACAACTTACCGTCGGGACACTCCAATCCGTGTCGAACTGTATATGTACTCCTGCAACTAGCGACACTCCTTTGGATCTGTCACCACACACAATCCCAGCTGCTTCTTGTTTAGGCAGGACTTTCTTCACTCTTTTGGAATGCTTTCCAGGTAACATAGTTGTCATAAAAAGAGCTAGATTTTGACACACGCTAACTGACAACACCGCCCTCGCATTCAAGTTTAACCACCATCTGAATAAAATTATTAGCACAAAATCGTACCAGCAGAGTCGCCTAGAAATAAAATTACCTCTTCATAAGTGGTCTAGATCGAAGCGGAGTTGATGATAGATGCGCTATCAATCATTGCATTAGAAATGGATTCACCTCAAGTTCACTATCAACCCTCTTTTTTTGATCCTGTCCCCAATGCTCCAGCATGCCGTTGTAGGGCTGCCAACAGTTCTGGTGATCGAAATCAATTTATAGATTATGATTTATTGCAATAGGTTGAACAACTCCAACTGAGTAAGCTTAGAAAGGTGGCTCGGACAGCATGCCATGACTTGGCCATAGCCCAGCGGAACGGAACGGAAACCGCAAAGGCGACCTCAAACCCAACATCTCCCGTCGGCCGAGCAATATGGGGGCCGTCTGTAAAGCATACTTAAGTAGTTCATACCGCTCCAAAAAAGACAAGGCCAATGCAGCGATGGGTATGTTCCATGCTGTAGTATGTCTGAAGTAGAGATATTGTAGGCAGAGTTTGGGATTCGGGATCGAAGCATAGCCCTCGTCGTACGGAGTCGGGAATGTGAGTCAAGTCTCCGGTGCCACCCGATGTGTGACTGTGACTGTGAAAAAAATAACTACGATTGACCACGAATTCTGTCGGCAGGTCTTCTGTATACTATAGTCCTGGGCAAGGTTCCCGGTCACAATTAGGACCTGATCATGCTGCCTCATATTCTTCATAGTACAACTCGTGCAGCAGCAGCTGTCCAGAATCAGACACATACCATTAGGAATGTTCTCCATCTACAGTCTTCTGGTCCATCTTCGGGCTCAGGCCCAAGTTGGGGGAACGGTCCAGGCCCTGGTGGTTCAAAATTTAACACTGGGAGTCGCTTTCATGCTGGTTACAATGTACTCAAGTTTTATTCGCGATTTTTACATGTTATCTGATCTTTTTCATTTTTTTTTAGAGCGCAGGTCGTGCAGTGACTCAAGCTAATATCATTACCACTCACGACGGAAACTTTGTTCAAAGTGATGATACTGAAGAGTATTGTCCGAGGAGACCTGTCCTACCAACAAACCAGAAAAGGCATCGCATGCGTAGTTCCAGCGTTTCTTTGAGCGGTGCTGGTCGTAACGAGCGAGGGGAGAAAATGGGTGTGCTCAAGACTGTACAGCTTCACGCTCGCTCACGGCATGTATTTGCACCCGTCGAGACGCTGGCTTCAGCGAAGGAAAGACTACTAGCTGAGGCTGTCGATCCTGTGGACTCCGTGTCACGCCCGCTCCTTGTTCGTCGCAATTCAACTTCTGCGCCTCTTAGTCCACTCCTGAATGTGTTGACGCCGCCTGTCCCATTACCAACTCCTCCTCCCGAACGTGACCACACCCCCGAAGAGCCAGCTACAGCAACCTTTACCCCTCCCGTAGACGAACCGACATCCACATTTACAGATCCTGCTACAGTACAAACGGTAACGCCACCTCCGACTCCCAAAAACTCTCCAACAACAGATAAATACGTTACCAAATTTGCTTCATGCGAGAGGGAGGACTCAGCGTCTTTCGTCGCAGACACTGTGCAGAAAATGCTTCAAGAACCCGTGCCTCCGAGGCTGGAGCAGTTTAACGCAGGTTTGCGTGCCCTGTTACGAACTCGACGGTCTGGTGAACCATTGACAAATATAGTTCGCCTTTACAACGATATGCTGGATGCATCTGTGGTACCAAATATCGAGACATATGAAACTCTAATTATGGCTCTCACTGCCCGTGACTTTGAGGTGCATCATGCAATTATGGCCCTCGAATTGAGGTTGAAGAACAGACCCCTTCTTGGCCGCCTGGAATCCACCAATAGTACCTTGACCGAAACCAGATTAGAGAAACTCAGGACGGAGGACAATTTTGGTTCTGCCATGTCGTTATTCGAGAGCGTTTTAGCAATCAATGGAGTAAATAGCCTCTCTAAGGGTGCCTTCGCCACTCTCATACGATCATGCGCCTTTCACTGTAACGTCGACGCTGCCATCCATATCTTTGCTCAAATGGAACGCAAGGACAAAACGATCGATTATCCGGTGTATCGATACATGATCTTGACCTTCTCCAATGCAAAAATGGCACAACATGCCGAAGAAATTTTCAAAGAGTTCCTAAAGAGTCGACCTATGGAAAAATTGTACCCCTTATTCACAGCCAACTATCTACACAGCAATCGGCGTGAACAGGTCAAAGTTTGGAATACGATGATCGAGACTTATTTCCGCGCAGGCATGCCAGACAAGGCCGTTGAGCTTCTTGGGCGTATGCTGGCTTCGACCGCTGGGAACCAATTCGGACCAAAGGATACACCCATCGTTACTCCTTCAACGTTTACCGCCGTAATTACTGGGTTTGTCCAGAGTGGCGACATTTCCAGTGCATTAACTTGGTTCGATCGGTTGTTAGCTCAAAAAGAGGCGGCGGCAAACCCTTTCGAAGGTTTAGATGGTGCACCAATGCGCCCCGACAGTCTTGGATGGCATGTGATGTTAGATGGCCTTGCAAAGAATGGAAAAGTCGACGATCTCAACAGGCTTTACCAGGTGATGAAGAGCACTGCAGCTCAGGATCGTGTCGAATGGCGACCCGTCGACCAACTGATTGTCTATTCTGCCAACTTGGAGAATCTCAAGCATCTGGATGACGAATCCGCTCTCAAGGTCCTGCAATTCATCTTGGAAGACATAACAGCGCCGTCGTCTAAAGTATACATTCCGGAAAACTTCAGGTTGATCGCTTCTCTTGCTGAAGGGTTCGTGGACAGGGGACAATTCCTCACTGGTGCTGAGCTCATGAGGAAGTGGTTTGCTACAGAGTATGAGACCAACTCATCCCCTTCTCCCCGGGTTCTGCAGGAGATGCAACACAACTTGAATCATGTCACAGAGCGGATATCAACCTCTGCAAAAAATGGCAAAGGCGATCTTCTTGATTTCCGCGCTGCATCCATCATAGTACAACTTCACTCCAGGTTAGGTTTGAGAATTACTCTCGACTTCGCCCCCTGGTATCTGCATTCCTATGGATGCGCCCGTTTCATATGCTCCATTGACTATAGGCAGCTTATGTTATACGATTGGAACCTTCTTCTAGGCTGCGCGGTTGAGATGGAATCAGCCGCTCTAGCAGGAACCGACGAGCTATACGTTGTACCACGATACGCATTTAACGGTGTTGCATCTCTCCTTGAGGACATGGTTCACCAGGGCTTGTCATTCAGCGACCTCGACGTAGATCTCGGCAAACGCACCATTGAGCTTCTACAAGCCAAACTGGGTGACGCTGGATGTCAAGTTCTTTTTTCTCACCTGGGTCCTTCCTACCTTGAAGCCATTAAACTTCTCGACAAGTTAAAGTATTCTGCCCTAGAGAGTGCATTGACCCAGGAGTCCGACCCCATCATGCAGATAACAACGACACAAACTCCTATCCCAGAATTCCCTCCCCTCATGCTAAACCCGGCCCTTTCCGAGGCACTCGACTCAATCCTTAGATCTAGAGGGGTCAGCTCTCCACGTGAACGAATGGATAAAGCTTATGGCTTGCTCAAGCAGGATCTGATCAAACAACAAGCACCTGATCCTGCCGTCCTCGCTTATCTCATCCAGGCATGTGGGCGGAACCTGGATCTGGATAAAGTTCGCGAGCTATACACAGTCGGGCAGGCTGTATTGCAAAGCGTTTCACCTGATCGACAACTGCAGGCCTGGGTTACTCTCGAGAATAGTATGATTATAGCCTTGGGTCATTCTGGCAACATCGATGCTGCCCATGTTCATCGCCTACGAATTTTGGACCAAGGTCACGCGCCTTCTTCAGACGCTTACGGAGTATTAATCCAGTACGTGAAAGATACGACGGATGATACTTCTGGCGCAATAGCACTTTTCCAAGAAGCTCTTGAACGGGGAGTTAGGCCCAATCTCTACCTCTACAATAATATCATCTCCAAACTGGCCAAGGCACGCAAGGCGGATTATGCCCTGGAACTATTCCAGCAAATGAAGGCGAACGGTTGTTTACCTTCTTCTATCACCTACTCAGCAGTCATTGGCGCCTGTGCGAGAGTCGGTGATGTGCAGTTGGCGGAAAGCCTTTTCTCAGAGATGACTCGGGCGCGAGTTTTTAAGCCTCGTGTTCCACCTTACAATACGATGATGCAACTTTTCACTACAACAAAACCCAATCGGACAAGTTCGTTATACTATTACAACGAGCTTTTGAAAGCTGGTGTTGAACCCTCGGCTTATACGTACAAGGTACATCGATTTGCCTTGACTTCTTTTTTGTCATGTTACTTATCGCATGCAGCTGCTCATGGATACTTATGGCTGCTTGGAACCAGTAGATCTGCCAGCCATGGAAAAGGTTTTCGAGGATCTTCAAGCAAACCCCGAGGTTGGGTTAAACAGTGGTCATTTCTCCTCACTCATCAACGCGTACGGATGTGTTGCTAAGGATTTCGACAAAGCCATCGCTGTATTCCAGTCCATTCCAGATTATCCCAATGCTCCCCCATTGGACGCGATTATATTCGAAGCAGTCATCAATGTTCTTATTGCCCACAGACGGACAGATCTCCTTCCTATCTATGTTTCAAAGATGAACGAGGCGGGCGTACATATGACGGCGTACATTGCCAACTTCTTGATCAAAGGTTATGCGAATGTGGGTGATTTGGACCAGGCCAGATCGATCTTTGAATCTCTCCGTGATCCACCTAGTGGCATGGCTGCACCTAGTAACCATGCGCCTCACCATCCCGCAGTTTGGCCAGATGTTCGCGTCATGGATGTTGTTTATCGTGAAGTACGTTTAATTACTCTTTTTAAAAACTTGATTTAATTCAAACTGCTGTTGCCTTTAATAGCCGTCAACATGGGAAGTAATGGTACGGGCAGAACTAGGTGTAGGAAATATTGATGCTGCATCAGCTCTGCTTAGACGGATTAAAGCGAGGTATGTGGCTCTGACTTTTTCCTGTAGGATTTTTTTGTTCATTGATCGTCTTGTCGTGGCAGACAATACCCGGAGGCGGTGTATAACCGAATCAGTGGGGTCATGACGGACCACTCCTTACCACCAATAGAACCTCTGCCCCTACATTCTTAATCATCGTCGACTTATTCGTTATACTAATCCCACTGGACAAACAACCTAACGGCTCGCCATTGTTCCTTTAACGTGTATTATATCATATATTCTTTGCTTCATTTGTATAAATAGTAGAGCTGCATTTGCCAAAAGTAGAGTAGTTGATTACAGAAACAGCTCGCCACACAACCCCACTTCAGTAAACTCTAGCATCGCTAACTTATTGTAGATATTTTTTTTACGAGCAAAACATACATATCTACACCTTGGCATTTTTTAATGTCGGCCACAGATGCAGCAATACACCTGATTGAAACCTATAGTTTTATCAGTCGCCATTGCTTTTCCAAGAAGTCCGTCCATTCGATCGTTTCTTCATCTTCCTCGACCTGCTCTTCGTCGTCGAATCCAGCAGCACTGCTCAAACCAAAAGCCAGCGCAGCTCGACCTGTCCCTGGGCGTCGCAGATACTGAATGACGATGGCTTGTGAGCTGTTAGCAATGTCAGATGCTGATCCTTGGCATATATTGACCACACGCGCGACTGTCAATAATATCTCTGGCGAGAAGGTCTGGGGGTTTATTGCGAGACCCTGTTCATAACCGTTACGATGAAGGTCAGATTTCATGTACTAAAAAAAAGAAACACAGTTACAGACCTTCCACCCAACCAAGCATCCTACCACCAGCTGCTCCAATTTCTCCAAAACTGCGCACTCCTTCCAAAGCCTTTCCGCTTGATCCCAGTCAAATGGAGTCGAAGCTTCTGAAACCGTGCGTGCTGATGGTGCTTGATTGGTGTTGGTGTCGAAATAAGGCAAAGTAACAGGACCATCATCGGGATCATCGAATTGTCCATTTTCCCTGACATCAGAAGTTACACCCTCCATTTGCGATGAATCGTGCCAATCGGTGGTGTCGGGGTGACGACCTCCGTTTAAGGCTTTCTTCTTTTTGCCTTTTTTTTTTGGAAACGGCGGATATTCGTTCCACCTCTCGCTTTCTACATCCACACTAGTAACGAACATGTTGGAAGGTAGTTGGCCGAGTTCTTGAATCTCAGATGGAGGGATCACGCGATGCTGGATTATACCGAAGGGTGTCAAAGGTTCATTTACCAACATATCTTGAGCAGTTGAGGATGACTGTTGCGTTCCTGACCCCGTCGTGTTGGCTGTAAAAATTATTTTTTGAGGTATGGGATTGGCCATAGACTGCTTGAATCCTTTTCTTTTGTTTTTATTGCGCAGAGAGCCCATCATCAGCTGGTTTGTGGGCATATATGAGTCTGAAGTGCCTTCGTTTGGCGAACGCTTAGGATCCATGCCGCTAAGTAAAATGCCAGAGATATCTTGGGTATCCATTTCAAAACCGTTGTTATGAGCAGGCGCGACGTCAGAAGCTGGTCCTTCGCGGTAGAACGGAGAAGAACTATCTAAGATATTAGAGGGCAATTGAGTGGGTAGTTTAGCAGGCGGGTAGTTGGATAACCCAGGCCCAGGCTTTCGTTGACCGAGAGGAAGTTTATTGGTGTGGGAACTACCCTTCGGTGGCCCAGGGATATCAACCGACAACGTAGTAGACATCACTTCTTTGTCGTAGCATTTTTTTAGTCGGCGTCTTTTATTTCGGGAATGAGTTGAAGGCTTGCCGAGGCCAGGAGGAACTAGTGGGATTCTTGGGAACATTTCAGATGACTCTCATGTCGTAAAATGAAGAACCTACACTTGTGATGCAGAGTTAGGTGCTGTTATGTTATCTATGGGTTGCTTTGTTGGCTTGGAAGTTGAAGGTTTCGGAGGCGATGAGGCAGTTGTCGATGATGAGGAGGAAGATGATGTTGACGAACTAGAGGAGGAAGAGGAAGACGAGGAAGAGGAAGAGGAAGATGAAGAAGATGCAGAGCAAGATGTATCCGATTCAAGGTCACTCTCTTCAGGGGGCTTGGAGAATTTGATTGCGTTCCGTTTCAAGGACGGTGATACTGTTGGTACTCGGACAGATGGACCTGGAATCGGTAATAGACTTGGTGACCTTTTACGCTTTTGTTGGCGCGTTGTATTTGATTCACCTACAGCTATTTAGAAGTAGGCGTGTCAGATTAAACAAGGACGCAAAGAAAAGTTTACCTTGTTTTATTTCCATTTTGATGTCTTCTACCTGTGCTAAAGGTGATAGTTTGACACAAAGAAGATCACCATCTCTTACAGCACTGAATGGGCTGTCATTCAAGAGTTCAAAGTCGTCCAACAGGAGGATAAGGTCCTTGCCAGTGAATTTCCGGGCTTTTAAGACTTGAAAACTTTGACATAGCGTTTCTTTGAGGTCATAGATTGACGCTGGTACATTATGTACATCTGGAATAAACCAAGCCTTTATGTCTGGGAGAGGGTTGTAAGTTTGAATACGCAGGCGCATGGAGGACGTTCCAGGCTTCCAGCATTCCACATCCGTGCGGACGGTCGGCATGTGACCACTTACTATCGGTGCACTGCGCAGGTTCAATGTGTCATGTACATCCTTTTCTGGAGCATCATAAGCAGCTGCTGGTGATATCTGAGGACTACTCATAAAGAGGCTTAGAAGGCCATCATTCCCTATTTATCTGAAGATGATAATTTATACATACTTAGTAAGATTAGTCCAGCTGACTCCAGCAAGGCTCAGAACTTATCAATGGGTGTCAATGACTAGTTGACTTTCCACATTGCCACATGTCAAAATCACAATTCCACTCTTCATCCAAGGAACCAAAAAAATTGTATCTACATTTTCTAGGAAGGTATGGACAATGTTGAATAGATGCCACATGCAAATTGTAGATGGTGTAGCTTGGCATCCTAAAGGACAATCAAGGCCTCTTACATAATACAGACCAATGTGTTCTTCATGTCTGCCTGATGAGTCAAAAATAATATATTCCCTCAAATGTAGTCTGCAGGCTGCACAGTGCAGATAGTCTATTAGTTAATATATGAAAAATTAGTCAATCTGGTGTGTCTTGGTCAATCATAATTTATAGTGATGGAGACTAATAACTTGTGGTTTTACTGTTTACAATAATACAATACATTCAGTATCATCAGTTCCAATTATAGCAAGTATATTCTTCTCAGTCCTGTTGACACTGTTTCTGTCTAAGTTTTGGAATATCTCTTATAAAAATTATAAAGCTTACCTCCAGCAATAAAACCATTCCTGATGCAAATCCAAAGCATATCTTTGATTTGTAATATTGAACACAAGTTGGTGTTCTGAATGATGGTGGAATCCAACACTTAAGATGTTTGTTGTGATACATCCATTGGTCATATGCTTTAACTGAGTGACACATGGATGGTGGAAGATGTGATAATATATGCATTGGTAATGTAGCATTCTCACTGAACACTTCATGGTCTTTGGTCATTCGGTTCCAGACACAGAGTGTTTCATCATTTGAAGTTGATACAATAAAGACACTATCAGGTGAAAAGACAACAGATGCAATCCTATCTGAATGTCCCTTCAAAAATGCCTCACATTCTGCTGTGGCTACATTCCAGATGCAGAGGATGCCATGGTATGATCCAGATACAATATGAACACCATCAGCTGAGAAGGCAACTGAAGTAATTTGGTCTGATGGTCCTGCAAGCCTCTTCAGAAGCTTTCCTGATCTTGCATCCCAAATACAAAGAGTTTCATCATATGACCCAGATACAATTGTTTTTCCATCTGAGGAGAATACAACACATGAGATTGTGCTGGAATGCTCTATTAACTTGGCCATGTTCTTCTTACTTGATGTATTCCAAATGTAGAGTGTTTCATCATAAGATCCAGAGACAATTTCCTTGGCATCAGGAGAAAAGCAAACACAGGTGATTGTACCAGAATGTCCTGTCAGTTTGGCTTTACATGTTCCTGTTGCAGTTTCCCAGATACAAACAGTTGTATCATAGGAACCAGATACAATGTACCTTCCATTGGAAGAGAAAGCAATACAAGTTATTGAGTCTGTGTGGTCTTTTAACTCTCCTTGTGACTTTCCTGTTGTTGTATTCCAAATATGAAGGGTACTGTCAGCTGATCCAGATACAACAGAACTTCCATCAGGAGAAAAAACAAGACAAGTGATTGAATCTGAATGCCACTTTGTCTCTACTTCAAATTCTACTGTGGCTATATTCCAAATACGAAGTGTATTGTCATATGATCCAGAAACAATATGATTGCCATCAGGAGAAAAACACACTGAAGAAATTGCACTAGAATGTCCTTTTAGTTCTGCTTCACATTCACTTGTGTTTAAATTCCAGACTCGAACAGTTGTATCATGTGAACCAGATGCACAATATCTGCCATCAAGAGAGGAGGCAAGAGTGGTGACTGCACTTGAATGACCCTCCATTGATTTGATTTCTGATTCTCCTGTCTCTCTCAAGGAGATCGGTTCAGTGATATCCCATACACCAACATTACCATAAAATCCAAGTAAAACACATTTGTTATCAGGTGACAAAGCAAGAGAATAAACCTGGTGCTGCTTCTCTTGTGCCACATGATCTCCTGTTGTTGTATTCCAAACATGAATGGCATTGTCCTGTGTTTGAGATACAGCATGGCTACCATTAGCAGATAGGGCAAGGGAAGTAATAGGACCAACTTCTTCTGTGAGAATTTTTTCTGCAACATCTGAAGACATATTCCATATGCATAATTTTTTGTCAGATGATCCAGATATGTATCTACCATCAGGTAAAAATGAGACTGAAAGAACTGTGTCTGAGTGTGCCTTCATCACTGCCTCTGATTCCCCACTCAATATATTCCATAAGCGGACACTAGTGTCAGCAGATCCTGACACAAGATGCCTCCCATCAGGAGACAAAGCAAGACAAGTGACTGCACTGAAATGACCTTTCAGCCATGCCTCAGACTGTCCTGTAGCTGTGTTCCAGATACAAATTGTGCTATCACGAGAACCAGACACAACATGATTGCCATCAGGAGTAAATGTAACAGATGTGACTGGGCCTGAATGCCCTCTGAGTACAGCCTCACAGGGATTCCATGTTTTACGACATTCTGAAATAAGCTTCCATGGGCAACTTATCAAAGTCCCATATTTCTTTCTGATGTTTGACTGTTTGGGAAGCCACAACAATGCAGAAAAGGATGCCTCCAGGCTATGATCACAAATAAATCCAAAGTTTTCTGTAACAAAGTAGCGAGCATCCATGATGATGTTTTTTAAACTTGGTTTGCCCTAGAAAAATGCTTGTCAGATTTTTGGTGGTCTGAGGAAGTTCACAACCTACCAATGCCCACTTTTCCAAGCTACGCAGAGCATGAATAGCTAGTTCTAATTCACCCAGAATGCTTAAGCAGTCAAGCCATTGAAGGACATTGTTGTCAAAGAATTGGCCTAATTTTGTGTAGATTGGAATCATCTCATCCATTGCATCTCTGTCATCTGGGATAGCAGCAATATGGAAAGCCCAGGAAGTGCAAGCATATACAAGACTTTCAGTGATAGGATGTCTATGTCTGTCCCTAAGATGGGGTACAATTCTCCCAAGAGAATACTCCATGTATGTGAGACAGTGCATTGCAAGAATTCTGTGAGATTTTGAAGGGTCCAGAAAATGGTTTAGAGACCGTTGCTTATCATTCAGGAAATCAGGAAATGAGGCATGAAATGTTGAGATAGGAAGGTTTGGGTCCTTGGAAGATGGTATATAAACCACAGAATGAAGGGAGGATAAAGAGGCTCGAACCCTCTCAACAGAGATATTCAACAATGGGCTAAAACCATTGACAGAAAGTGGGTTGCGACCATTGACAACAGCATGAAGCACCAGCTCAATATCTTTTTTCTCTACTGAATTCACCATATCATAGGCAGCAGTCAAAATGCTCCTATAAAGAGCATCCAATTTCCCTGTTACACCTCCTTTGATTTCAGGGGAAATATTTGCAACCATAGACAAACGCTGGCACATGCTTCCTTTGCTGCCAATATATGCACATGCAGTTGAAGCATAAATGAAAAGAGAGCCAGAGAGATGAACAAGTTTATCAATCTCATCTTGAGGAGGCCAGTCCTCTGACTTACTCTCAAACTCACTTTGTCCATCAGCCATATCAACAAGGCGTCCTCGGGTGTACTGTGAGATGTCAGCGCTAACAAGATCCTTTTCTACCTCATGAAGGATAAAATTGGAGTAAGCACCAAAGTTCCGCTGATTAAAGCTCTGCCTAATCTTTTGCTCTGGGCGGCTTGTAATAAAGAACTTGACTGGAAGTGGTGCTGTATGCTTGGAGATCATGGAGAGTAGTTCAGCCACAAGCAACTGGTTAGAGCATTCATCTAGGGCATCAATGATGATGACTGGAGGTGATCCCGTAAGTGCCTTGAGGGGAGTCACAATCAGATTGAGAAATTGTTTTCCTATTCCCCAGGATCCAATGTCAAGACTCCCCTGCGCAACTTCGAGCAGGGTATTACAAGTGGAAGGGAAGCGTTGAGCCAATTGAGAAGCGATGGTGGGAATGATACAACGAGTATCGCTCGTGTCAACTCGCATATGTGAGCAGAAGAAAGTACCACCGAGGATCTGGGTTTCATCAAGAAACTTGCTGAATGAGTAAGCGATGGTAGTCTTCCCGGTTCCAGCCATGCCGTTCAGCCAATAGATCTTTGTGGTTGTAGGATTTGTCGCCCAGGCTGCCAGTGTACCTAGAATGGCTTCGCGGGTTTTCTTTGTGCAGGCATTCCGGGGTGCAGGTGAATCTGCATCATATTCAGCGAATTGAGCGCGGAGGGGTAGCTTATCGAGGAGGGTAGACTAACATATTTTAGTGAACGTTGTATATCAGCATTGATTCTAAAAAAACTTACGAACGAGTTCGTTTCGGCACTCTTGCGATCGACATTGGCATCCGCAGCAGCAAAGTTGTAATTGACCTAATTGGACGAAAGAAACCGTTAGCCAAGTGAATGTCTCCGTACGTCATAATTAAGTAGAGACTGACTGTGTTGGCAGCTATGATAGTGGGATCGTGCATGAGAAGATTACGAGCACCTTGGAGAACACTTGGACCGCTGGGTAGTGGAGATGTTATCTTAACATGGAGTTAATAGCAATCGGCGGCCGTGCATGATATTTAACACTCACTGGCAAAGGAGAGGTTGAGGAATCAAGTTCTGTAGCCTCGGGATTACACGTCACAACAACAGATTGGGGGCCAGGCAAGATGGACCGACCAGCAGGTGGAGAAGGCCTTTCGGAGGGCATAAAAGGCTGGATACTTGGAGACAGGTCTGAAGGATGGCCACTGATATATTCTCCCCTCCAGCCTTCAGAAAGAGGTCCATTGTAAGCTTCGGCTGCGCTCGAATCAGTGGTCAAATTTGGAGGTACGTCGGCGCCTTGCTTGTGGGTGCTTTCGGTAGTATATGTAGAGTCTACGGCGGAAAATACCCTCGGCGATGAAGAGTTAGGAGATATAGAACGTTTGGTGTTTCGAGATGGTGATACGTCTTCGGCCTCAGCTTGGTGTGTACCAGGAATCGGTGTTGAAGTTTGCGCATCTGAGCGATCATATTCAGATGGAGTCGACGGACGCGAGCTCGTGAAGATAGATTTTTTATCCGTTGTGGCACTTAATTTCTTTCTAAATCGATGGAGCAGACCGGACATCTTGGTTGAAGGTAGAACGTTGAGTCTTGAAGTCGATGCCAAAGGAGTGGCTAGCGGTGCACGCATTGACACGTGATATGCTTATGACCAAGCTGAACCCGGCCGTAGTATACGAAGTAGCAAGTAGCAACTAGTAATAATAACGGTGCTCGACCATATTACAGATATTAAAGTTAATCGTACATTTCTAGATAAGTAGCAAGAAGGATGGCGCCCCCAACTTCTGATTAATCCAACCTTCCGTTTTTTCCTTTATACTCCTTGAAACTCGTGGAGGAAGCATCGTTACCAATCAATCTATGAAGGACCCAGAAGATGACAGCCACCGCAGCCACAAGAATAAAGAGAGCTTGGAAGGGTTTATCGAAGACGAATGTCTCAATAGATGTTAACTTGGAGCTTAAGAACTGTTGGATAATGAGAGGAAATTACTCAGTCCAAAATGAAAGACAGAAAGCAATAAAATGACACAAACCCTAGCTACACGTTCGATGTAGTTCTCAGAGTGTTTGTAAGGTGATTTGCCCGTGGCAACATCATCCACGGCGGAAAACAGTTTGTCAGCGGCTGACATGGTGATAGGTAACCCCGATCTATCAGTTTCATAGTAAACCAATTTCTAGATTCAGAAACGAGTTTAGCAAACAGGAAGAAAAGAAAGGTTAGCAATAACATACGCTATGATCAGCGATGATAACCTTGACATCTTCCAAATCCATATCTTGATGATGATCGTCGTTGTCGTTTGGTTGAATCCCGTACATAGACTTCATCCATTTCCCCCATGCATCCATATTCATCCACGTGAATACCACTTCTCGCCCATGCACAATTCCACTTCCCTCCGTTCTCACACGCCACTTCCTGCCCAAGTCGCGGAATCGATCCCTAATCTTGTCACTCTTGTCTTTATGTGAGGCAGCGATCACGACAAGCGGAGATTGCGGAGCATTCATCACGCTCTGAAATGTATCTTGTGTTAGCTCAAGAGTAGTTGGCAGACGGTGTGTGAGGAGCCATGCTCTGAGCTTGTCCTGCGTGACCTCAGGCGAACCGTAGAATGTGGCTGAAGGCAGCGCGGTGTCGTGGTCTTTGAGAACCGAGATGGACCAATGCGAGGTAGTTGGAATAGAATATTGTGAACGAAGTTCGGGAGAGGAAGAGGCATAGATTGAAGGCGAACCGAGGAGCGGTGCTGATGCTTCTCCGACGAATTTCTGCATGAAGATTAATAAATATCCGAAATAAAGCTGACAAGTTTTGCTTACCAGGATCCCGCTGTTCTCAGGGGTGTGAAGTAGGAGATACACTACGTCTTCCTTTGCGGCAATAGTTTCCAATTCTTCCGGCTTATCAAGCGTCAGTACCCCTCTTTTAACATCATTAACATACACGAACAAAGGGAAATATTATAACTGAAAGCACATACGCAGAAGCAGCTTTCTCTGCAAATGCCATCAGTTGGGGTATCCTCCTCCCACCAGTATATTCCGACTTGACTCCGTTATTGTCGAAGTAAAAAAGGGTTGGATACCCCTCAATGTTTTGTGACTTGCAGAAAGAGCTATGGTCGTCGCAGTTAACCTCTGCAATAGTCAACCTGTTCTGCATGTGTCGTGCTAGTAGCTTCCATACGGGGGCCAACTTTTTGCAGTGACCACACCAAGGTGCGAAGAATTTAACAAAAGCAGGTCCTTTTAAAAGTGTATCTCTAAGGAGATCACGGTCAAGTACCAGTACTTCACCAGTAGGATTGACCGGTGGGGGAGGAGGTTGTTTAATCGGGGGTGAAGTAGGTGGTGTCGTAGAAGTTTGGATTGTAGATACTGTCGATGAAGCCGACAACTGCTTTGTCTCCTCTTTGACATATTGTTTCATGAATTTTTTGAGGTCGTCAAGTTCTCTAGAACCTTCAAATTGGCCAACAACTTTGCCCTGGTCAAACATGAGCATAGTGGGCCATCCACTAACGCCGTTCAGACTACACAGATCTGGAAGAAGATAATTAAAGTATTCGTTCAAAAAAAGGGCCGGCTGCGCGCACCCCCATACAATGCACAGTTTATCGTGGCAAGCGCCACCGTCGGTATCTCCTTCTTCGATTCCACGACGAGCTGGTCCCAGGTAGGTTTGAAAGATCTACAATGATGGCAGTGAGGAGAATAGTGTTCAACAAACCACAGTCCATTCTTTACGGTTGGACCGAAAGTTTCTGGGGTGAGGTCTAACGTATTAACTGGTAGTGCGGAGACTGCGAGAGCGATAAGTGTGACGAGCATGGAGAATGGAAGCTCCTTGAGAGCTACGAAGAACCTCATGGTTTAGATAGCACCTGTATCAACAGGCCCTCAGAACTAATTGTCGTGGTTTGAGCACAAGAGCAAGGGGGTTTGTCATGACACCGTACTACGTACACTGCCACGCACTGGAACGAAAATTATTTTTATCAATTATCCTACTCAACATTGTCATTTGCAGTAGTGTCATAATCAAATCATGTACTCGAGTAATGTTAATGCAGAGCCCGTTGGCCAATCTATCAATCCAGTCCGCTGCCATTACTCTTGCTCCTTGACACATTCCGCAACAGGGCAGCCAGTTGAGGCAGATATATTCAGCCCTGCTTTATCCGTCATCACTGGAGAAACAGTCACGTCCTTCCTTGAACCAGCCTAACAGCGACGAACCTGAATTTTGAAAAAGAGACCCTGAAGATAGATATTTAGCCTTTCCTGCAACTATTTAACATCCATACGCGCCGCTGCTATTGAGATCAGTCATGACGATACGGAATAGTCTGCTCGGCAGCCCTAAAGTAGACACAGCGAGATGATTGTGACTGTCACCACTATACAAGATATGGTGCTACTCTTTAAGTCGTCAAGTTGCAGTTCGAAATGCTCCCTTCCACCTTCCACGAGTCGCCTCATAAGTAGCTATAGGATCAACTTATTCCTTTTATCCCTATGGCTAGATAAAAAAATTAAGTTGTCTTGTACAAAGTAAAGAAACCCCCCCTCAGAGTCCTCCCAAACCATCGAAAGAATGCAAAGAAATTTATTTCTTTTTCGCTGCCTTATCATCCTCCTGCCCCCGCATGCTCATCTCAATCGCCCTCGCGATCGCAGCATCTTCATCTTCCTCATCTTCCTCCTCTTCCTCTTCCTCTTCTTCATCATCGTCCATGTCAACATCATCATCTTGGGCCTTTGACATAGCCAAGGCTTCTTGAAGCAGTCGCTCCTCTTCAGCGTCTGTGGGATCAGCGGGAACGGCTGTCGTTGACGATGCCGCTGTCGTCGTCACTGTCGTCACCGCTGCTGCTAAACTATCAGTAGTTGCAGTTGCAGCAGCTGTTGATGCTGCTGCTGCTTCTGCTGCTTCCCGCGCTTGAGCCTCTTGCATTGACATCCGAAGGGCCTAGACAAAAAATATTCCATTGAGTACCTCGGACCAATGAATAGCGACATCTATGGATAATACCATGGCAAGTTCCGGGTCAAGACTTGGGTCCACACCAAATTCAAAGTTATTGGATGTGCTTGGACCAGCAGCAGAAGGCGCAGTGCCACCGAGCTCCTCCGGAATACTTGCGCTACGATCACCTGAAAGTATTGGCGATGAGATCAGGGCATCTGAAAGTAGATGTAATCCTGGGTGCACAGTTAGAAGATGCCTACAAAAATCATCATGGATGTACTTTATGAATGGATGTAATCGAGGAGAGAAAGAGATCAGACGAACGAATTATCACTGCTCGTTACATTCTCCACAAACGACTTCAAGACTGTCTTGCCATCCGCATCCGGTTCTTCTATCCCATCTCCGTAGCTTACGATATCAACAGCCACATTATTTTTCTTTAGCTTTTTTGCCAACTTCACCATTGATTGCTCATCCGCGCCGGGACCGTCCAGCGGTGAAGCAACGAATACGATGATGCGCTGACGAAGGTTCTTGTTCTCTCGATGCTTGAGTGCAAGTTGAGCGACGGCAATAGCGGTTGGAATGTCGATAGATCCTCCGATCTTGCCGCCAGCAATATGGACACCTTGAATAATTTGACCAAGATCTTTCGTGTGTGTTACAAGAACTTCCGGACTGTTATCAGCAGAAAAACGAAATCAGTATCGTAACAAATAGTTATCACAAACAGAGCTCACATACCCTTTTCCTGCCATCGTCATTATACCTACGGTATTTTCCGGATTTGAATCAATTTTGGTTTGGAAGACGACGTTAATAGCATCGGATTGCGCCTCGAATCTCGTCGGTTGGTAGTCTCCATTTCGCATGTATTCTGAGTTGTCAACAATCAGCATAGTCGCCTCTAGCGGCATCTTGGGTAAATTTTGTAGAGGTGGAAGGAAGATACAGTTGTGAGAGCAATACTAGCTGAGATGACGCGTCGAACGCGACTTTTTGTTTGGTCGTATTTACACGCACTTATATATTCACCGCCATTCACCGCAACGCAGAGGCAACCGCAACCAGCTTTCACTACCACAGAAGCATCACATCCATCTAACATAAAAAATGCCAAGTATCTCCTCATATGCTCGTTTTTCATTCTAGAAGCTGGTACAACCTTTAGCTGGGACACTCTCCTACTCTCCTACTGAGGTTTCTCAAGCTTCTTAAGCGGAATATCTTTACTAGAGCATCGTGAGGCTCTGTAATTATTATTATAACAATAAATTCTTCCCGTATTTCCAGTTTTCGCACAGCCTTAGCCACACAGGTCTATAAAAGGCAATGCACCTAAGCCTGCCCTCATGTAATCGGATAAGGTAAATTCAATAAAGAATTCGTTCCTCTCGCCCTTCACCATCTCAGTTTACATACTCCGGAGCTCATCAAGGTACTGTCCCCATATCCGCAGCTCGCAGTTTAAAAATGTTGATTATTCCTCTGACAATGCAACTGTTCATCTGCTGCGCATCCGCAATGCTTATAAATACTAAAACGACAGCTCACTTATCGCATCTCAACTTACTTTCACTTTTTTTTAACGAATAATCATCATGGAGGAGGAAGTAGCAGCGCTTGTATGTAGACAGTCGTTCTTTCGAGAGCCCGAGTTGAACTTGGTGGGTTTCTAGGTTATTGATAACGGTTCTGGCATGTGCAAGGCTGGCTGTACGTGTTTTTCCTGATGTCTCATCGTTCAAACTCATCAGGTCATATCTACAGTTGCTGGTATCTACCTTTTGTTGAATTTTAACCTTGAGAGAGGTCACTGACATGTCTACAGGCGACGATGCTCCTCGTGCCGTTTTCCCGTAAGTCACTAGCCCTCTACCCTTCGCCCCAGAAGGATTTAATCATTTCTTATTAGTTCTATTGTTGGTCGCCCCCGTCATCAGGGTGTAATGGTCGGTATGGGTCAGAAGGACTCTTACGTTGGGTAAGACATCCTGGATTGTCTATCAATGAACGACTTTAATCATGACAACAGTGATGAAGCTCAATCGAAGCGTGGTATCCTGGCCTTGAAGTACCCTATCGAACACGGTGTGGTCACTAACTGGGATGACATGGAGAAGATTTGGCATCACACTTTCTACAATGAGCTTCGTGTTGCGCCCGAGGAGCACCCCGTCCTTTTAACAGAGGCCCCTCTGAACCCCAAGGCCAATCGTGAAAAGATGACTCAAATCATGTTTGAGACTTTCAACGCGCCTGCTTTTTACGTTGCCATCCAGGCCGTCCTCTCTTTGTACGCCTCAGGCCGAACAACAGGTATCGTCTTGGATTCCGGAGATGGTGTCACCCACACCGTCCCCATTTACGAAGGTTTCGCCCTTCCCCACGCCATCCTCCGTCTTGATCTTGCTGGTCGTGATTTGACCGAATACCTGATCAAGAACTTGACGGAGCGTGGGTATCCCTTCACCACCTCCGCCGAGCGCGAAATTGTCAGAGACATCAAGGAGAAGCTCTGCTATGTCGCTCTAGACTTTGAGCAGGAACTCCAGACCGCCGCTCAATCTTCTTCTCTTGAGAAGAGTTACGAACTGCCTGATGGACAGGTCATCACTATCAGCAACGAGCGGTATGTTCGCAAGTTCTTTATCACGTGCTTAGTTAGATGACGCCATGGCCGTCAGATTCCGAGCCCCTGAAGCCCTCTTCCAACCCAACATGCTTGGACTGGAAGCCCAAGGTATCCATGAGACCACGTAAGGAAAACGCTTTTTTGAAAGTAAAGAAATGATCATTGAAGGACCTATCCATTATAGCTACAACTCGATCTTCAAGTGTGATCTTGATATTCGTCGTGATCTGTACGGAAACGTTGTTCTCTCAGGAGGAACCACCATGTTCCCTGGTATCTCCGATCGTATGCAGAAGGAACTGACTTCTTTGTCACCGTCAAGCATAAAGGTTCGCTATTTTATCTCATGTTCATATTCATGGACTTGATTCATTTCTTTTCAGGTCAAGATCGTCGCTCCTCCCGAGCGAAAGTACTCTGTGTGGATTGGTGGATCCATTTTGGCTTCTCTTAGCACCTTCCAAAATCTCTGGTGCTCCAAGCAGGAGTATGACGAATCTGGCCCTGGTATCGTTCACCGCAGTAAGCATCTTTTTAAAAATTTCTGATCGGCCTCCGATCCTGACGTTATTACAGAATGCTTCTAGACAAATTTAACGTAAGAATAATTTTCGCGGAAGGGAGGTCTGAAGAGGAAGAGAAAAAATTTTGGATCGTGGAGAGGGAGTGGAGGCGCTTGCTGGGACTGTTCATGTTTCGCGTTTTTACTCCTCTTCTGCTTGTAATAATTGAACACATGTCATGTTGTTTCTTAATCTCATCTGACGATGTTTTCGTGGCTTTTTACTCGATCATTTCCTGACGGCGTTGTTGGGGGTTGGAATCTAGTAGGAGTCTGCGATGGTCCAGAAATCCGCCATTCCGAAGTATGATCCAGCTTTCAGAAGTGCTTTCTGTAATCGAATGTGCAATGTGCATGAATTCCCAACGTGAAAAATATTCGGATTGGAGGAACCTGGCAGAGGCATCAGAGAGTAGGATAATTCTGAATATGTTATTTCGGAATAGATCAAGCAGAAGCTGAGTCAACGCCAGAGCTTAGATCGTCTGCACACCGACATGGGCTAGGATTCGATGCTAGATATACTTGAGCACGACACTGTCAGGGTTAACGTTAAAACTTTAACCTCTCGTCTGAGGGTCAAAACAAACCCTGACAGTTTCGGTCATGAAGCCATAAGTTGCGAAATATTGTTGTGTATAGTAGGAAAAAAATGCGAGATCCGGGAATGCGCTATGACAACAGAGGGATTCGAACCCTCGCCCTTTCGGACCAGATGAACCTGAGTTCCTGATTCTGGCGCCTTAGACCACTCGGCCATATTGCCATATGTTCCTTGTCTCAGAAAGCTTATAACAAAGGAACTACGTGAGAGGAGTGCTTGGAGCATAACAACGGACCATTGTAACAGGGGACAGATTGCGTTCCTTCTTCTTTCTCAACAAAAATCATGACTATCTCAATAGCACCTCCTCAAGCTACCAACAACAGTGATAGCCCTATACCTATAATGGATACCAATTACCATCCTCTCCCAGGACGTCTGGGAAACCTAACAGAAGTCCAGCTACATACCCTAGATACACTCAGGGAGGAGCTGAGAGACGAAGGTCATTTTGTGGGAGAGAGAATGGATGATGCGATGCTTCTGAGGTGAGCCCCCCTACCCTTCATCGCTATTTTTGTTTCTCACTTGTGGTCGCGTGCCTTCTTTGTTCTGCCATTCATTTCCACGGGTCCCTGCCTTGTACGGTCAATATCAAATGTGTCACCGTTTATCCCGACATTCCAAATGGACGTAAAACTCCAGATTCTTACGTGCGCGTAAGTTCGATCTCATCAAGACGAAGGAAATGCTGCTCAGTGCAGAAAAGTGGAGAAAAGATTTCAAGGTTGATGAGATCGTAAGGTTCGTTCATCTATCTTCGCCCTTTCTGTGAGAATCGGGCCATTTTGATGGAAATACAACAGAAACTTTGAGTTCAAGGAGAAAGAAGAAGTCGACAAATATTATCCTCAATATTATCATAAAATGGATAAAGTGCGTCTTATTTATGCCCTCTTGCTCTTTATCTTAGATCTATTTAACCATATCACTCAAATTATTCAGGAAGGCCGTCCGCTCTACATTGAATGTATCGGAAACCTCAACATGAAAGCCCTCAACGCAGCCACTACAACCGAACGTCAACTCCAACGTCTAGTCCTTGAATACGAAAGATCACTCACAGAGCGTCTTCCAGCATGCGCTCTATCCATCGGCCACCCAGTGGAAACTTTTTGTACCATCCTCGACTTGGGAGGCGTCTCCCTCTCTAATTTCTACCGTGTCAAAGACTACGTCTCTGCCGCTGCTTCCATCGGTCAGGACAGATACCCAGAAACGATGGGAAAATTCTATATCATCAATGCTTCATGGGCTTTCTCAGCGATTTGGGCTATTATTAGACCATGGTTAGATGAAGTAACGGCGGCCAAGGTCGAGATTGTGGGAGGGGGGTATAAAGAAGCGTTGTTGAAACAAATTCCGAAGGAGAATTTACCCAAACAGTTTGGTGGAGAGTGTGAATGTATTGGAGGATGTTCGATGAGTGATGCAGGGCCATGGAATATAGAGGGCGGGAAGGAGAAGATTCTGGACTTTTGAAGGCCCGTTTTTTGCGATGTGGATCCTTTTCATTGGACCATGGTTACCTCGAGTGTATATCCCGTCTGTACGGTTTTCTTTTCTCCTCTCTGTCAGTCAACTTGTGTCCCTAAAACTTTCACATGTGTTCAGCTCGGATACCCCGCTTTATCTTGACAATGATTAACAGCCACCCGTACGCTGGTCTTTTCCCGCCTTCCCCTCTCCCCGACATTCAAGGGGGGCTGTATACCCAGGTCATATGTATGGAACCTTGGAATCGTAAGTATATTTCCGCAGTTCTGAAAACAACGTTGAACCAACACAAGTATGCATTCCTGCAGATAAACCCTCTTATTATTTTAATTTCGTCGATGATCAAGTTCATTTCAACCACATCCATATTAGCAAACGGGTCCAACTCGGACATGATTCAAACCTACATTGTCAGCCATCTATCCTGCCTGGTATCTATTACCAGCCCATTATGCATTCCGTCTCTTCGTTCTTCACCACCACCGTCCCATTGCTTTCAAGTTCCTCATGGCGCCCTATATCAAACACTCTGCTCTCAGTATCCATCCTAGCATCTCTCGTCTTTATACCCGCTTCCTCAATATCCACAGCAAAATCCACAAGCTGTCTAAGAGCCTGCTGCACAAAATACCCGCCGGCGTCTTTAAGAAACTCAAAGCTCGCGAATTCTTCGCCCCTATCTCTTCCTACCACGCAGATGATACGGGTCCGGGTCCAGGTCCCGACACGGCTTCCCTCTCTTCCAACCTCGGAGAAGGAGGTGTTTTGGGTACCGGAGCGCCAACACAGCATCGCTTGTATCAGGCATCGTTCAATCATATCAGTGTATGGGCTTATCTGGCTTTAGCATTTGTGATCCTCGCTGCGGTGACTATTTTTTCGTATATGGTCTATTCATGTTACCATACGGCTGGGTTGAGGGCTAGATCGAAGTCCGGAGACGCAGTGGGTGCAGGTGCAGATGGTGGCTGGCAGAGTTTGGAAGACCCCGTTGGAGAGATGGGTGATGGTAGGATGCTGGCTAAGGATCGGGAGGTTGGAGAGAAAGTCGACAACTATCAGGACGCGAATAAGGAAAAAGACATCAATCCTTGGAGTGAGGGAAGAGGATCGGGTTTGAAAGGGTTAGGAATCCACATTCATAGGAGCACAAAATCACAGGTAACGAACGCATTATACCTTTACTATCAACAATTCTGACGTCATAAAATTCCCCTGCCTTTTTCTAGTACGACCTTCCTAACGAGTCACAAGCCTCTAGCCTCTCTGGCAGTCCTCATAGCACCTGCACTGACGGTAGTCTTGGGATGCGCAGCAATCATGAACAAGATCTAGAATCTCCCGAAGGTTCCGATTATCCTTCTATGAGTGCTCAACCACTTGCCCACACCACCGAGAGATCAGCGACCTACCATTTACCTATGCCTCTTCCTTTACCTTTACCCCTGCCACCGCCAGTCACACCTTCTCCCTACCAAGTTAAACACAAGAGGACACGTCTCAGAGCGCTAACGCAGATCCTGTCGCTCAATGCGACGCAGAACCAGAAGAGTCGAGAGACGAATGTCGAACTTCAACCTATGATCGCGACGGAAAATGGAGTTGGTCAATCTAAAGGGTTATCCGAAACGAGTAGAGAAGATGAATCAAGCCCACAAGCTTCTCTATCTCCTCTGAGCTCACTATCCAAATTCTCTCCTGTACAATTTGGTTTCTTCGCGCCTTATCCAAACTGCAATTCAACCTCGACGACGTCTAATTCCAACTCCAACGCCACATCTCATTCTTGGGATAACAATAGTTCGTGTTCGCCTACTACGTTCCCTACCACACCTATCACACCTTCAACACCTATAACTCCAATGACGCCTGTCACACCAATTAAACCTGGACCTTCTACTACGGAATTGCAGTACGATTCCAACAATATTCAGTTTATTGAGACACCTGCTCGTAGCTCCGATGCTAGTAGTCCTGGTGCAAGTCCTCCTGAAATTCAGGGTGCTCTTGCTGCAGTTTCTATAAACTCCCTGACACGGGCGGAGATGTTGTGGAATGATCCTAAGCTTTCGCCTGTGCAAGGTGCTTTTGGTGTTGCTCCCGCTTTGGGTGGAGAGAAGACCAGCTCTACAGAGGTCGCCATTGCGAAGACGATTTCAGTTTGGCAGACTCAGAGTGCCTTTGGTTCTGGTGCCGGGTCCCTTCATATCCCCGCTCCTTCTCTGGCTACTCCGGATCATATCCATCGAGCACAAGTGAACCCACGTCTTGGTTATCTCCGTCGTGGTGTTTCTCTTTCTTCTCCACCCTCTCCTTCGCCCTCTTCCTATTCTTCGCATTCATCTTCCAACTCGGTGTCGTCTTCCCCTTCCATTGCCACTGCTAGATTTATACTCGACAGGGAGGAACTGAAAAGAGACAATTTGAGGAATAGGGATAGCCGGGCTGGTCTTGATAGAGAGAAGGGGAGGGAGAAGGTGGTGAATATGAAGGCTCTATCGCCTATACCGAGGCCTGTATTCTTGCCTCATTTCCAACCTTCCGGGTTCCAGGTTGAGCAATCTTTTTGAGGGGCCCTATTCTATATGGGTGTTGAGGTCTGGGTGTTGTTTATCGCTGCTAGTGGTGTTTGCTTTCTAATCTCGTTTGACATTATACATATATACCCCTGCAATCAATCGTTCTGCTCATGTGCATTATATACCCACCTACAATCTCTATATTACAATTTCAAGTCACCTTTTACTATTTTTTGTATGTAATAACAATTATTACATACCTATACATAAGATCCGGATTACAGGCTTTGCATTCACATGACTGTGCGATCGTCAGGTCGTGATGATCATCAACCCCTGCAAGGATGGGTCAGTGATAAAAGACCGTGTCGTTTAACCATCATCATCATCATCATCGCAAATTGTGAGTGCTGTCCAACCATTGTCAGGCATAGCTTTTGAGCTGAAAAGTTTTATTTTTAATCAGGAGTCATACACCACTCACTGCCACCGCTATCACTAACATCGATCATCCGACCTTGGGCCCCATCTTCCATTTCCATTTTCTATTTTCCATTCTTACACAACCCTCTCAATCTTCCCTCTCAACGAACGATAAACGCTCTTGATTCAGAAAAAAAGCCGATATCCCCCACCTTTACAGAAAACCCATCATCATGTCTGGATTACCCCTACCCCAAGCAGCCAGCGCCAGCCCTATGCCTGATAGTGTTACAAATCCCAACTACCGCCCCCTCCCTGGCCGTCTGGGAAATCTTACGATGATCCAGTTACATACCCTTGAGAAGTTCAAGAAGGAATTGAAGGAGGAAGGTCATTTCGTAGAAGAGAGAATGGATGATGCGATGCTTTTGAGGTGCGGCCCCTTTTTCTCTCTGTGTTTTCTGGTTTTGGAGTGATATTGACTGTGTTATGTTTCATATTGGCTCTTCCAATTTTTGTTTCTTTTTGGATCGGGTATTCCTGGTCGCCTTCATCTAATCATGATGCTACTCTATCAAATCTGGCCCCATCTCGACTGCGGCCATTCCGTTTTTTGGTCAAATCTTCAAACAGATTCTTGCGCGCTCGCGGGTTTGATCTCGTCAAAGCCAAAGAAATGTTGCTTGACTGCGAAAAATGGAGAAAAGAATTCGGCGTAGACGACATTACAAAGTACGTTTTCCACGTCTTTTAGGACGACGATGACCTCATGGAACGAATTTTTTATAATAGGAACTTTGATTTCAAGGAGAGAGAGGTGGTAAACAAGTATTACCCGCAATATTATCATAAAACTGATAAGGCACGTCCCTGTCCTGCGCCCCCCCTATTTTCATTTTAAAGCTTAACGAGGTATTATACCATTTAGGATGGCCGTCCACTTTATATCCAACGCCTTGGTCAGCTCGACATCAAAGCGCTGTATGCAGCCACCACCACCGAACGTCAACTCCAACGTCTCGTACTCGAATACGAAAAATCCCTCACAGAGCGGCTTCCCGCTTGTTCACTCGCCGTCGGTTACCCCGTCGAAACCTACTGCACCATCCTCGACCTCGGCGGTGTCTCCCTCTCCAACTTTTACCGTGTCAAAGAGTACGTCTCAGCCGCTTCTTCTATCGGACAAAATAGATACCCAGAAACGATGGGGAAATTCTATATCATCAATGCACCTTGGGCTTTCTCTGCAGTGTGGGCTATCGTGAGGCCGTGGTTGGATGAAGTTACGGTTAAGAAGATTGAGATTGTGGGTGCGGGTTATAAAGATGCATTGTTGCAGCAGATTCCGGCGGAGAATTTGCCCAAGGAGTTTGGGGGTACGTGTGAATGTCAGTGTACTGGAGGGTGTTCAATGAGCGATGCGGGGCCGTGGAATGTATAGAGTGGAGCATAAACCAACCAGCATAGAAGGTGGGGGGGGGGGGGGGGGGGGGGGGGGGGGGGGGGGGGGGGGGGGGAGTAGAGAGAGAGGGCCCGTTGGACAACGGTCGCCCCCCATTTTCTGCGTTTTTTATTTAATTTCTTGATCAAACGCAGCCATTTCTTGAAAAAGATCGCAATCGTATATTGAAATGATCATTTTCTCTACAATTCATTACATTACGGGTTGTGTGAGTAACGGAAAATGATCCAGAAAGCAATATTGTAACTCTTTGCTTGTTACCTCGCTTGAAGAAACTATTTTCTTACATAAATCATCCCCCTTCAAGATTTCCGAAAGCAGTCTGGAACTGTCTTTGACTCGCGGAAATGTACATAGCAAACATTTGAACACCAGTACCTTTTCGTGATACTGCTTCAGCAGCGAGAACTGCATTTGCCCAATTTCCTGCAGCAGGTGCTACATCGTTCTGAGCTTTATCAAATATCATACTTATCATCGATGTATCATCAGTCATTCGTACGCTCGACAGACTATTATATACACTATATATTGTCCGGATCATAGGCAACTATACTAACCTATTTCACTTTCCTCAAACTTGTCCGGATTCCGGCACTGGCTAGCACTGGCTGCCCTCGGCGAATCTTGTCCGGATTGACCCCAGTTGCGGGTCAAAAAATCTCAAATCCTGTCCGGATTTGTCTCTCCCATTGCCCAGGCGATGTATATACTACTAGACTGGTGACCGGAGAATCTCCATCATCCACGACACTTCTACGGCTGGTTACGAGTCTACTAGTCGTGACGCCACTACTAATATGCCAGTGAGTCAAATCCCACTTCCTGATTTATCAATCAGTCAATGACGTATACTATTTAATGCAACATCAATTAATAATTACAACCAGATCCAAAATATCTGTACCTCATGGATAAATTAATGTTCTGTGAATTGGAAGTAGTTAGATTGCTTCGAAAAGGATTTTGGAACTTCGAGTCGTTAGCTCAGGCTATTGTCTTTCAGTCTAGATCTTTCAGTAAAATTAAAAAAACGATACAATCTCGAAGCATCGCTAGGAAGTGCCACTGACACACAACCTCATGACGGAGACAACGCAGAGACTCACCTACAGCATCGTCTTGACACTCTTTGAATTCTTTAACGTCAAACTGATAGACCACAGATCCGAGCCTGAGCCTCGTTACAAGGATTGAATATAACACCCTCATCATGATGTTGAAGCGTGGAGCAACGTATCGAGCCGCGAGGTAATTCAGGTATAGATGTGGCCTCCCAGGCGGCTGGCGCAAGTTGGAGATATTCCGAGTTCTCAATGTTGAGAACTCGGTCTTTACAACCTAAGCCCCCGATGATGTATTCGCGCGGATTTAGCCGACTTTGCATTGCGAAGGCAATTGTATTTCAAATTAAGCTGAAGTCCCGACATTTGCCTGCCCGTCGAACCAAAAGTCCAATTGAGGTCTGTATTCCACCAAATCTCTCCAAAAGGCGTCATCTACAGAGCGCTAGGCATCCAGTTAGAAAGGCTCCGGTCGATCGGAGGAGCACAACCGACCCCTATCCGCCCACAACTGTATGTCCCTGGAGCAGGTTTAAAAGTCATGGCGTTATGCGGATAAGTGAGCTCCTATCGTAAGATACCCGTTCGACACTTGATTCTGATTAGAACTCGGATCCGCCAAGCTGAAGGCAATGACCTATTCAAACTAGTATCCTCATGTGGTCGGATTCAAAAGTCCAACTGCAAATGGTGTGTTGCGAATGAGTTATGTATTATATCTATCTATATCCACACGGTATGAAAAGGTTGAAATTAGGATGAATGTCTACTTACCAGCTGACGATAAGTAAAAAGAATGGAATTCGTGATATTCTGATAAGAAATTCACCCCACCCGAAACTCCAAGCCCTGAAAGAGCCTGGAAGTCTTCGGTCGCATTGCGCGTGAAAGATCTGATGACTGGGAGCAGCGTACTCGATTACATTTAGGAGTGCCTTGGGGACTATTACCCTCTAGATCATTTGTATAGAGATTATTGACACAAGCATGTCGAACTTTAACGCTGGTGACTATTTACGCAAGCACGTCGAGATTGAAAGTAGAACTTTAGTCGAAATCGAGTTTATGTAAGGGCTACCCCAGTTAAATAGACAGAGAGTGGTTAAGAGCAATATATCCTGAGTCTGTTTGCAGGGCGCTGATGATGTGTGTAAAAAAAGAATCGGTGGCTGAATCCCGAATTACATATATCCGACTATAAAAAAAACTTTTGTTTTTGGTCAGTTACATTCTTCTCCTACCCCACTCGCGAAATATCTGGTCGTCCTTATATAAACTTTTTTCCAATTGTAAATCCTGCTTGGAGGCCAACTCTCAACAATATATGGAATCAGTCATCATCCCAGCTCGTCGAAGGCGCCACTCCGGTTCTGTTGACAACGACGATTTCAACACCCCTGCCTTGAAATTTCTTAGCCCCAACTCGGCAGTCATTCCTCCCCCGCGTCCCAAATCAACACCTGGAGAACGACCAGCCCAGAGAAGGAGACAGAAAAGTCCTACACATAGTTCTGAATCAGATAGCGAGGGTGACAAAGACGCGGATACAGCTACCGCATCGTCCACAACTACAACAGCATTAGCAGCAATAATCAACGATCGTCCAACTCGTCCCCTCCCATCCTCCAAATCCCGGAAAATGTCCTCAACACTGTCTGCAGCTTCTAATCCATATACTCCAATCCAACCCGTCGCCAACCCTTATATGCTCCCTATTCAGGCTCATGTCTCTCGCGGACCAGGAGCTGCGTCTCAGAGGAAGCTTTACATTATCTTGGAACAAGCTTGTCTGGAAGCATACAAAGTCTCTGGGGGTAGCAGCAAAAGCATTCCGGGTCCTAGAGATAGCGGAAGAGGAAGAGGAAAGGACAGTGGTGAAGCCAAGTATACCCTATTGAATTGCGATGATCATCAAGGCATTCTGGCGAAGACGGGTAGAGATATCGCAGATGCGAGACCGGATATCACGCATCAGGTAAGTCTTTTTTTCTGTCCATCCATCGATCCATCGCCATGATTGATTATGCTCCATTCTTTTTCTATTTCTAGTGCCTCCTAACGCTCCTCGATTCGCCACTGAACAAAGCTGGGTTGCTGCAAGTCTATATCCACACAGCCCGCGGCGTGCTCATCGAGGTTAATCCACATGTTCGCATTCCGAGAACATTCAAGCGATTCAGTGGACTCATGGGTTTGTTTCATTCTTGATCCATCTATAATCTGAACTCTTACAATATCTTTTAATATCTTTTCTACACTTCAGTCCAACTCCTTCACAAACTTTCCATTAGAGGCGTGAACGGCCCAGAAAAATTGCTAAAAGTAATCAAAGTGAGTTTATTTTTATACCTTTTTCTTTTTCTCTTCTTTTTTTTTTTATATTGATCCGTAATCGCAGAACCCAGTTGTAGATCACCTTCCTCCGAACACAATCAAAATCAGTATGTTTTCTCCTTCTTTCTCGGCTTGCGATTTTTCACTTGAACTTTTCGTTTGTAACCCCAGCTCTCTCCGGAGACTCTCCAACTCAACGTCTGTCTAAATACCTGCCCACCTTACCCACGACGCACAATCTCGCTGTTTTCGTCGGTGCCATGGCACGAGGTCGGGACGACTTTGCAGATGCCTATGTCGATGAGAAGATTAGTATCAGTGAATATGCTTTGAGTGCCAGTGTGGCTTGTGGGAAGGTATTTACTGTTTATTTGCCGTCGTGGATAGTGCTGACCATCTTATAATTTCTTTATTAGTTTTGTTGTGCGTTGGAAGAACTCTGGGACATCGTCTGAAGGTAATAATCATTTATTACCCATCTTTTCTTATCTGTGTGGTATTTTGGCTTCTTGGCTTCTTCAAACTCGTTTCTTATACTCCTAAACGGTTTTTTAAAAAAGTCTTGCTTCATCACAACATCCAGTCCCAGCCCACATCTGCACTTCAACTCGCAGAAAAAAAATGACCTATAATGCATGACACGTTTTTCCGCCCCGCCCCCTTGTACTTCCCCTCCTTGATTCTTATATACCACAAACGACCTGCACTATTGTCACCTCCCTCTATTTATGTTATTTATTTATTTTTTTACCTCGAAACCTACATGTATAGACCTACATACTACATCCCCTTTATTTTTTTTACTATCAATTACTTTCGTAGGCACTTCTATGTCCATGTACCACTATCATTGATCCACTTCCTGTCCTTTCATCATCACCGTACCTCCTCCCCCTGCGACTCAACTCGCATCTAGCTGGCTGGCTGGTCGAATGAATAAAAATATGTGGTGCATTTTGTGTATATCTATGCATTGTTTAAGTTTGAATAATGCATTCACCACTCCAGGCTGATTATTTTTTTGGAGAGTAGGTAGTGAGATGCCTGCAGCCTGTGCCCCAAGTAAGATGAAATTGATAGAGTGGGCCATTGCATTGCAAGTCTGCCTTCTGTCATCTTTTGTATCACAATTTTGCTTTCAGGCTTACCAAGGTCAAGTCAACTTGTTATGAACTTAGAGTTCCCTCATAAACACAGTTCTATTACCTGTTGCTCTTTCCATCATGATACCAAATTCACACACCTTTCCTCATAATTCTAGATAAAAGAATTGAAATGCCCAGAGCCCTAGGAAAACTGTAGCTGAACCCACATACATTGAAATACTATAGTTTATTGAAGGAACATTGTCATACACAATTAATGGGCCCTTTATTATAGTATTGTTATAGTTGTTACATTCCGTTATACATTACTCCGGTCCAGCTCCGTCGGAGTTGTCTCCGGAAGTCTGTACTCCATTCCAGTACTTTCCCTTGTATCCGGATCTACTCATCCTACATCCAACTCTGAGACTTCTCCATATCATTCCGGCTCTTCCGATGTTACCCCAAACCCATTACCACATCTTTGCCACAACCACTATTTCTTTGTCATCACATTCCCACTATCAGTCAGCACACCCGCTATGGATTATTCACCCAAGAATGCAGGACCTTCCAGGAGCAGAATGTAGGAAATAATACAAACCGTATGCCGTTCTGATATTTGAAATATCTCCATTTCTTCCATTTGTTATTTCCTTATATTCTTTTGTTCTTCACTTATGATCGTAACTAACCACTTTGGTTATATCACATGAAGCCGTCACTCTTGGATACTCACTCATATCCTCCAGTATATATTTTCTCTCTACTTCGTAGTTAGTACCTCAGTCCATTTATTTGAGACTGAGGTTAGTACTCCTTTACTTTACTATCAAACATCTTATTAACAAACCAGTAGTTGTACTATTTCAATAGGTACAACTTATATGAATACAAGTCCATTTATTCAAGACTGAGTTGTACTATTTCAATAGGTTATGGGCCCCGACCTCAGTCTTTAAACATACAAATTACTCGAATTATTCCATCTACTCTGAAGCTTTCTAATCATGTCAACATCTACCAAGTTGGGCGATGATTTACTTCGCATTCTGAAACTCAATATTTCCGGCTCCAATTGGGTTATCTATAAGGACCGATTTTCATGGTCAATAGACGCTCGTGGTCTTCTTGATCACCTCGAAGAACTCGGTGGAGAACCGATATGTCCTGTCGCTGATCCAGAAGGAAAGCTAACTGATGAGAAAAAAGTATCAGTAAAGGAATGGAAAAGAGAAGTAAAAGAGTGGAAGCAGGGCGAGGCAGTTGTGAAACAACAGATTGCTAGCTCAATTCCAGACTCACTGTTCATGAAGGTTCGCTCAAAGCAGACGGCCTACGAAATTTGGAAGGAAATTTCGAATAACTTTCAGAACAAGTCGCATATGGTCTCAGTCGATCTGCATCGACGCATGCAGGAGCAAAGGTGTGCAGAAAAGGGGGATGTAGCTGCCCATTTCGTCATGCTCCGGAATATGCGCAAGGATCTGGCGTCGATGGGTCAGCCTTTAGTCGATAACAATTTTTACGCGATCATATTGGGATCCCTACCTTCATCATACAACCCCTACATCTCCGCCGTGAATGCTACATCTAGTGTTCTTGGTAAAACTCTATCGCCCAATGACCTAATGCAAACAATCAGTGAGGAATATGAACGCTGGAATTTAAAGAAGGATAAAGCCAGTAAAAAGGACAAAAATGTTGCCCTTTACTCCAATGACGCCGGAAAAGGGCAGAAAGGAGGTTCAAGCACTAAGAAGAAAGGCAAATGCTTTAATTGTGGCAAAGAGGGTCATCACAAACACGATTGTTGGGCTCCTGGAGGTGGAAAGGAGGGACAAGGTCCCAAGCAGAAAGGAAAGGGGAAGCCAAAGCTGAAAGAAAGTGTAGCTGTTGCGAATGAAAAGGAGGAGAAAGTCGAGGAAGCTTGGTTAGTGATGATAGATGCCAAGACCAAAGTCAAGTCTAGTGATGGACTGTTGTATTGCAATGACCTTAGCGGTTTCGATGACCTATACAAACCATGCATCAGTCCCGATGCTTACTCCAGCTTCGACGAATTAGAGGACTTACTTGATGTCCTTGAAACCAATAATGATGAAGAAACTCCTCGTTTGGCGCACTACATCGACCTACATGATGATATTGTCAATGGCAATATGCATGAAGTTTTAGACTTCACCTTTGACGAAGCAGCTTATACCAGCTTTGAAATCGCTCAGCTTTCTCGATCCACCGACATAAATTGTACTGAAGTCGACTTATACAATTCAGGCGCAACGCGACACATGTCTGGATACCAACATAGATTCATTAACTTTGAAGAAATACAACCTATCCCTATCACAGCCGCCGATAAATGAACCTTTAAAGCCATAGGAAAGGGAGATATGTATATCTACCTACCTAATGGCAACGGACCAATGTCTCGAGTACTCTTGAAGGACGTCTTGTATGCACCATCTATGGGAGTGACTCTGGTGTCGATAAGTCAAGCGGTTAGCACCGGAACTGTAATGGTCATTGTCAGAAATGTCTGCAAAATCTACAATAGGCAGAGGCAAGGTTATTGGCGAAATCAAAGTCAAGGGAGGACTTTACCGTGTTTATACATTGAGCGTCAATGACGGAATCCATGTTGCAAGTACCAATGAAGCTCTATCTATCAATGAACTTCACCGCTGTCTTGGTCATGTTTCACACGAGCGAGCCAAGTTCCTAGTATTGAAAGGGCTTGTTGAAGGGGTGGAACTTGATATCAATAGTGAAGTTGCTATTTGTGAGTCCTGTGAATGGGCTAAAGGGGAGAGGAAGTTGATAATGAAGGTACGAGAGGGTGAGAGAAGCACTGCTGTAGGCGAGGAAGTCCACTCCGACTTGTGGGGACTGGCGCCTGTCGAGACGATCAACCGGAAGCGGTACTATGTCAGTTTCACAGACGACTATAGCCACTATACAAACATCTATTTTCTCTCTACCAAAGACAAAACCTTTGAATTTTATCAAATCTACGAGGCCTGGTTGTCCACCCAACACAATGCTTGCACCAAGGGTCTTTGTTCCGATCAAGGGGAGAGTACGTAAGCAAGGAGTTCTCCAACCATCTCAAGAAAGCCAGAACAGTGAGAAGACTTACCATACACAATACACCCAAGCATAATGGTGTTTCTGAACGCCTTAATCGAATGATCATGGAAAAGGTATGAGCTATGCTACACAAAAGCAGCTTGCCAAAATTCCTGTGGGCAGAAGCTACAGCACATGCCGTATACCTCAAGAACTGTACCTGGACACGTACCTTGGGTAATACAACCCCCTACAAAATCCTAAATGGCCGAAAACCCAATCTCGCGAAACTTCAGCCTTGGGGATGTAAAGTACGAGTTCATGATACAAGTGGTTCTAAACTCGACGGACGTTCAAAAATTGGAAGGTGGATGGGGTTTGATGTTGAAACCAAGGATGGACATCATGTTTATTGGCCGGAGAGGAGGACAGTCACTGTTGAAAGAAGTGTTAAGTTCAATGTCGACGATGAAATAAATGTTGGGCACTTACCGCTCGAGGGGGAGAAAGAACCTGATGTTGTCGAGCAGCAAGAACCCAACAATATCATCCAATCCATTCCCGAAACATCAGCTACCCAAGAAACATCAAATTTCAAAACTTCAAATGAAAATATCACTCAGCCTGATGTCATCGAGCCTGTCCAACCAAGTGAAGGAAGAAGAAAACAAATCAGAAAAGAGTCACCATATGTGAAGTTATTAAAGGAAGGAGCTGGAGTAACTGGTGAGAAGTCGAAGAGCTTGCTACCAAAGGGAATGCAGAGTGGATTGATGGTTGATGATGTTAATGAAATATTGATTGAGGATTATGCGATGGCAACCATAATGGGAAGCGCTGAAGGGATAGAACCGATGTATCAAGAGGCTCGTAAGCGTTCGGACTGGCCTAAATGGAACGACACAATTCAGAAAGAATTAGAAGGTCTGAAGAAAACAGGTACTTATGAAGTTGTTGAATGTCCCAAAGACGCAAATGTTGTTGACTGTCAATGGGTATTGCGTATCAAGAAGAACGCAGCTGGAGAAATCGAGAAATATAAGGCACAATTAGTTGCTAAAGGATTTACTCAGATATACGGATCGACTACTACGAAATGTACGCACCCGTCGCTAAACTCGTATTGTTTTACCTTCTACTTGCAACTGCCGCACGAAACGATTGGCCAGTCAATACCTTTGATTTTGATTCAGCTTATTTGAACAGTCCTCTTGGAGAAAACAAAACAATTTACCTTGAGCAACCTGTTGGTCATGAAACCAAGGACCGGAAGCAGTGGGTATGGAAGTTGCTGAAGACACTGTATAGGTTGAAGCAGGGAGCTAGGAACTGGTATGAGGCATTGCACAGAGCGTTAATCAAACTAGGATTCACACGAACCGAGGCCAATCACGGTGTATTCATTTACTTTACCCTCCCCCATATAATCCATATGGAATGGATGGAGTCCATATGGAATCCATAAAATAGAGGGTGGATTCCATGGAATATAGGGATAGACATACCTATTTCATGAAATATAGGGATGGACTCCAGACCTATTTGGAATATACAGATGGATTCCACACCTATTCCACACTCATTCTATATAGAATCCATACACAATCCATAGAGAATAGGTGTGGAATAGGTGGAATCCATCTATATATTCCATGGAATGGGTATGGAGTCCATCTGTATATTCCTTGGAATGGGTATGAAATGGGTACAGAATCCATCTGTATATTCCATGGAATGGGTATAGAGTCCATCCACATATTCCATGGAATGGGTATGGAATGGATATGGAGTCCATCTCTATTCCATAGAATGGGTATGGAATGGGTATGGAGTCCATCTGTATATTCCATGGAATGGGTATGGAATGGGTATAGAGTCCATCCCACATATTCCATGGAATGGGTATAGAATGGGTATAGAGTCCATCCACATATTCCATGGAATGGGTATGGAATGGATATGGAGTCCATCTCTATTCCATAGAATGGGTATGGAATAGGTATGGAGTCCATCTGTATATTCCATGGAATGGGTATGGATGCATCCATACAGATTCCACCTGGAATCCACATGGAATGAAGTTGGATTCCATCTGGAACATGACCATTCCATAGCCATTCCATATGGAATCCATAGTGACTATGGAATGAGAAAATGGCTGGGGACTCAGCCAAAAGTCATTCCATATGGAATCCATGGAATGGCTGATGGACTCCATGGATTCCATATGGATTCCACATGGATTATATGGGGGAGTGTAAAGACCTCGTAGTTTGGCTGACTGTGGCCAGGTTTTCTACAATTATTGCAGCGCTCATCGAAATCTGCATTTTGCAACCTTTCAGGTTTGTTTCCTGGCCTATGATGACCCTTTCCAGACCTTTTTGAGTTGACTGCAAGAGCTGATTAAGCATATTTTGATTGTTCATCTTTAATTACTTGATGTTGGGCTTCTTCAATAAAGAAGGCAATCAGGTCATCGGCTATCATTTGATTGGATGAAGTACCAAGAGGGGAATTTGTTTGTTCAGCTGCAGTGATGGTTTGGAGGGTCAGACAATATGATTCAGGTAAGGATGTCTAGTGATGCCAAAGTTCAATTCAATTCGGTTCTTCAACTATTTTTGGAGAACCGAGAACCGAACTGAAAGGTTGCTGGCTGAACTGAACCAGAACCGGAACCAGAACCAAAAGAACCGCTGTTCGGTTCTAGAACCGGTTCGAACCGTTGAACCAATAGAAACTCTTGAAATTCATGTTTTATCCATTCAATTTCCTCATTTTTTTTCCTTTCGGTTGGCAATATGCATTATTGATTTATTATTACATTAATATACATAGTAATACCAACTAAAATAAAAATAAATTAAGATTTTAAAAAATATCTCCCAGGAGGTTGTTGCGGGTGATGGGGATGTTCCTGGGCGTCATACGTGTTGTGCATCGATCATAGCTGTCTATAGTTAATAATAAAAATTAAAAAAACCCTCTGTTGAGGGGTGGTTGCTAGAACGACCAGTGCGCGCCTAAAACAGGGACAGGGGCGTCAAACAGGGGGTGTGGGGATGTTCTGGTGTCATATGTGTCGTGCATCAATCATAGCTGTCTATAGAGATGTCAACTTGAAGATAATGAATGATAAAGTATTTTATGAACCACAGCTGGCGTACCTTGGCCCATGATGTCGCTTATGACACCCCTAAGTTGTCATCCGTTCGTTCGTCATCCATTTGTTCATCATTGTTTGTTCATCCATTCATCATCCGTCAGTCGTCTGTTTGTTTGTCGGTCGTTCAGTCGTTTGGCATCATTTGTTCATTCGTCTGTTGTAATTAGAATTAAGTTAGAATTAGAAAACATACCTTAGAAAACATACCTCCAGGGGGTAGTGCTCGTCATCGTGACGTGGTGAGATGGGGTGGCTCATCGCCGCAGCGGTCGAACCTCAACTCTGTTGAGATCCAGTCTCATGCGTGGTTGTATTCTTCTTGCAGTCCCATGATTTGCATTGTATCATTGGCATCAATGACAGTGTATCCTACGCCACCTGAGTCTGTCAAATTTGACCCTGTTTTGCTGATTGGATGATATTCGTCGCTGCCCATGGCGTCTCTCTCTGCACAAACAGGCGCAAGAAGGGCAGGGGTATACGGTAAGATGTAGCTGACCGTATGCTGACCACGCATGCTGTCCGAGGATCTTATTTTAGCTAAAGACCAAGCTAGAGACGCAAAACTGACCGACTTTGAAAGCGGCAACCACAGCATCCCTTTTATCAGTATCTACATGTTCGTTCATCTTTATTGTTCATTCATTGTTATTGGTTGTTTGTCGTTATTATTTGTTTGCAGTTATTGTTCATTCATCGTCGTCCGTTCATTCATTGTCATTTGTTTGACCTCGTTTGTTGGCCTGTCGTAGTTTACATTAGAATTAAATTTAAACTTAAAAACACACCTCCTAAATTCAAGGGGGGTAGCGCCCATCGTCATCGTGACGTAGCGAGGTGGTGTGGCTCATTGTCACTATCATTGTAACTTAAAGAAAAATGAAAGAAAAAAACCCCAAGGGTCGTTGTCGTCATTATAGTACACAAATAGTGTATTAAAACAAGGAACTTACTAAAAGAAACTTCCCCAAGTGGGGAGTTGTTGACGTTGTTGGCGTTGTTGGGAGTCGTTGCCATTGTTGCCATCCCTACTAAGTGCATCACTATGTGGTTGAGAGCAATCACATTTTTGGAACTCCAACTCCCAAAGGATCGGGTGATTCAGGGTCCGGTGCCTAAACACTTATAGATTATAATTGGTATAAAATTCATTCTCCACAGATAATTTAGGAAAAAAATCGGTCAGAAAGTTTGGTTCAAACCGGTTCAAACCCGGTTCTCAAAATCTTAGAAAACTAAGAACCGAGAACCGAACAGACAGCCCAAAATCCTTGGACTGAACTGAACTGAACCTGAACCGACGGTTCGGTTCTTTCGGTTCTCGGTTCTTGCGCCAGTTCGGAACCAAACTTTGGCATCACTAAGGATGTCATGATGATTGTGTTGAATCTTGAGTTGGGTGATGTTGAACCCATAGATATTAGGTTGTCATGACATTGTAACATAAGTTGGAAGTGTTGTTTCAATTCGGCAAGATGGATTTTTGGATTGTCATTGTTGCTGAGTTTCACCAATCTGATCTTTGGCATCCAGTAAGTACAATGTGCTTTTCATTGTAGCATCTGCTTTGACTAATTCCCACATCTCTTTCACAGTCGTTAAGTTCTTTATTTTAGCTCCAAGATGTGTCAAAGTGGTGGATAGAATGATATGTTGGTGTTAGGGGATACTCATTGTATCCGCCCCTAGGTACACTTAGCCTTGTCTTTACTTTCACTTCACTCTATGATCATATCACATGCCGCATCCCCCTTCCTACCCTTTATGGACATCCCATTATTGTTGTTGTAGTTGACCCTTTGCTGATGACATCGTGAGATGTCAGTTCTATTCTTTTTTTTATATTACACACCCTACCTTCTATTATGTACTAGCTGTATATAGTTGTATTGCTTTGCATGCATGTAGTATATAGGTGTAAGGTGGTTATCAAAGATAACCACCTTAGAATTCAACTTGATTCCCAGGTTCTTACTTCCTCTAACAGTTGGGCCATGTACTCTCATTTTTCAAATTCAACCATTCTAATCTCTTTTGTTTCAATCTGTTCCTTGTTAGGTTTCATTTTGCCATCTTCCAAGATGGGTACTCCGTTAAGCAACATAAACAGCTTGGTAGGGTTACCAAAGTTCAGTTCAGTTCAGTTCTTCACCTCCTCAGCCTGAACTGAACTGAACTGTTTGCATATGGTCCTGAACTGAACTGAACCATTTAAGAACTGGTTCAAACTGAACTGAACTGAAGAACCATTATAAAATCTGAAATTTTACCTTTTTCTGAAAATTTATTGTACAAAGACCTTCCTTAGCCCTTAGCCACTTGATTTCCACTCATATATGATCTCAGAACTCCTTTAGAACACAGAAAACCATTGATTTATATTTATTTTCCTAAATAGGCAGTACTAATCTATGCTGACATAATCACATCACATACCAAGTCTGGCCATTACCTCCTTCCTTAGCCATTATTTCATGGTAAAATGGACTGCCAAACCCTTCCAATGTTCATAAATTACTGAAGGATCACTTTCCAGAAAATGAAAAGTCAAAAGAAGAGAATTGCCTGGCCTTCTAGGACCTAACAGTTCAGCAGTTCAGTTCAGTTCGAACTGCATGAACCATAAATCTCTAAATGCCTGAACCTGAACTGAACTGAACTGAATTATCAGTTCAGTTCAGTTCAGTTCAGGTTCATGAGTCAGTTCTGAACCGAACTTTGGTAACCCTACAGCTTGGGCACTACTGGAGTTCCTTCTATGTGTCTCCAGAGTCCCTTTGACCCCATAGCTCTTTGTATCCTTGGTAGGTAATCAGACCAATTACTTCTGTTGTCACAGAGTTTAGGCACTGTAAGGCTGGAAGAGTTGGGAATGGATTTGTTATTGGACATAGCAATGCCAGGGCCCATAACCTGTTGAATGTATTTCACAGCTGGAACTAGAAATATATGAGATATAGTCTCAACTTTGTATAAGAAGTTGTTTTAATAAAGTACCTAGAAATATATGAGATATCTAGGAGCTTTTAGTAAGGAATTTTGTATGTAAAATAAAACTACTCACAGTCTCAACTTCATATAAGAAGTTGAGACTACTAACTAAAAGATGATATGTATAAGTGAATGCAATTACATAATGCATTCAGGGAAATGAAATGAAAAAGAGATAAGATATATATATACTAAGATAAATGAATGAGATAAACTCATAATACCTCAACATGTACCACTATCATTGATCCACTCCCTGTCCTTCATCATCACCATCCCCCCCTGTGACTCAACTTATATCTAGCTGGCTGGCTGGTTGAATGAATAAAATATGTGGTGCATTTTGCATTTATCTATGCATCATCAAGTTTGAATGATGCAACTGATTCACCACTCCAGGCTGTTTAGTTTTGGGGTATGAATATCCCAATTTCCAACACCCATAACCCATGAGGGGTTTTAAAACCCCTAGTGCTTCCAGGAAAGAACCCTGTGGAAATGACAACATGTCTAAAAATAAGTTTTACCAAGTAAACCTGGTATTAGCAATGTATGTAAGATTGGTGGAAACAAAATGTCATCTACCTTGCTTAAATTTGGTAAGATGCATGCAGATTGACACAATTTGCCACTCCATGTTACCAAAGTTCTCAGGAAATCATTTTACAATTTTGGGCTTCAGCGGGGCTATATTAGATGTGACATTTAGAACAAAATAGAGTATTTTTCCTATATCTGTCATAAGATGCTAATTTTTTCCAAAATAAGGATACCATTCCTTGTCTAACACTACTGTTTACAAATTTCATTGAAACCCTTTTATCTTAATTGTCAGAAAATTCCAGTCTAATATCTTAGCTACTGAAACAAGTAGCCCATTTTGGTCCATGTACAAACCTTGAAAGGTCAAGGGAGGTTTCATGCCCACCAATAACCCTGATATTGCTTGGGCGGTGAAGAGAGAGTCTATGTATGTTTGGAATCCATACAAGAAGTTCACCCTCACTATTTATTCTGGACTGGTCAGTGAAGCCATTGTGTTCAACAAGGGCCATCTCTCCTCTCATGGTATTCCACAAGCGAATTGTGCCATCCTCTGAGCCAGAGACAATTTGCTGCCCATCCTGTGAGATTGCAACAGAATAAACAGAACTAGTGTGCCCAATAAATATTCTTCCTTCCATCACTCCCATTGTGGCATCCCACATTCGAATTGTCATATCATCTGAGCCAGAGACAATCCACTGCCCATCTTGGGAGAAAGTGACAGAATAGACTGAACTAGTATGCCCAGTAAATGGTCTTCCCTCCATCACTCCTGTTGTGGCATTCCACACACAAATTGTCCCATCAGATGAGCCAGAGACAATCCACTGCCTATCCTGCAAGAATGCAACAGAATGGACATGATGAGTATGCCCAGTAAATGGTCTCCCCTCCATCACTCCTGTTGTGGCATTCCACACACAAATTGTTCTATCATATGAGCCAGAGACGATCCACTGCCCATCCTGTGAGAATGAAACAGAATGGACATAATCAGTATGCCCAGTGAGTGGGCTTCCCTCCATCACTCCCATTGTGGCATTCCACACACGAATGGTTTTATCATGTGAGCCAGAGACAATCCACTGTCCATCCTGTGAGAAAGCAACAGAATTGACACCACCAGCATGCCCAGTAAATGGTCTTCCCTCCATCACTCCTGTTATGGCATTCCACAAACAAATTGTTCCATCATCTGAGCCAGAGACAATCTGCTGACCATCCTGTGAGAATGCAACAGAACGGACCCAATCTGTATGTCCAGTAAATGGTCTTCCTTCCATCACTCCTGTTGTGGCACTCCACAGACGGATTGTAGTATCAGCTGAGCCAGAGACAATCCACTGCCCATCCCATGAGAATGCAACAGAAAGGACAGCAACAGTATGCCCAGTAAAAGGTCTTCTCTCCATCACTCCTGTAGTGGCATTCCACACACGAATTGTTCTATCAGAGGAGCCAGAGACAATCCGCTGCCCATCCTGTGAGAATGTGACAGAACGGACCCAACCTGTATGCCCAGTCAATGGTCTTCCCTCCATCACTCCCGTTGTGGCATTCCACACACGAATTGTTCCATCATCCGAGCCAGAGACGATCCACTGCCCATCCTGTGAGAATGCGACGGAACAAACATAATCAGTATGCCCAGTCAATGGTCTTCCCTCCATCACTCCCGTTGTGGTATTCCACACACGAATTGTTCTATCATCCGAGCCAGAGACAATCCACTGTCCATCCTGTGAGAATGCAACGGAACAGACACGACCATTATGTCCAGTCAATGGTCTTCCTTCCATCACTCCCGTTGCAGCATTCCACACACAAATTGTCGTATCATTCGAGGCAGAGACAATCCACCGCCCATCCTGTGAGAACGCCACGGAACGGACACAATTTGTATGCCCGATAAATGGTCTTCCCTCCATCGCTCCCGTTGTGGCATTCCACACACGAATTGTACTATCAGCCGAGCCAGAGACGATCCGCTGCCCGTCCCGCGAGAATGCGACGGAAAAGACGCCACCAGTATGTCCAGTAAATGGACTTCCCTCCATCACTCCCGTTGTGATATTCCACACACGAATTGTTGTATCATAGGAGCCAGAGACAATCCACTGCCCATCCTGCGAAATTGCGACAGAATGGATAACACCAGTATGCCCAGTAAATGGGCCTCCCTCCATCACTCCCGTTGTGGCATTCCACACACGAACAGTTTTATCAGATGAGCCAGAGATAATCCGTTGCCCATCCTGGGAAAATGCAACAGACCAAATCCTTTGCTCTCCCGCAGGAATGACCATCTCCATTGCCGGCCAATGGGATAATTGCCCCCGTTTCACAGACAATGTATTGGAGAATATGGAAGAATAATGCTTGGAAACTTGCGAAGAAAGCGGTGCAAAGGGCAGCGCAGATACATAGATATGTGGAGCACTCTTGGCTATGATTATCCCGAAATAACGCAGAAACGCGGAGGCATCAATAACCAGTCCCTGGAACGCCTCCACTCCGTCGCTAGAAGCCTATTGTGATAATGTCCGTTAGTTTCGTAATTGCTTACATTGGACTATTGGATATACCTCGTGATGTTGATCAGAGGGTAACCATTTCTTCAGAGTCGACAATGCTGGAGTAGCATGAGCCACAGAACGCTTGAGGCTAAGGACTTCCAGCCAAAAGAGGAACTTGTCCTCAAAGAGTGATCGAAGTTTGGCCAAAAGATCTTGTTCAAATACGAGACGTTCCAGATGGTCATCCCAGAAACAACAAGCGTAGAATAAAGCGGGCGGAATGTAGGCATTGACGCGGATGTCAAGGTCTGGAATCTTGCTGTTGGGGAGATATGATGACTCTAACTTGCAGATGTTGAATCGAAGATCATGAAGCATTAGGCCAAGGCACGAATGAGCTAACTGACGATGGGCCTCGCCAAGATCGATGTGATAAAAAGTACCACTCATTTTCTTGTCGATCAGGAAGTCGCGAAATGAAGTGTGGAGAGGAACGATGGGTAGGGTTTGATCAGCTAAAGTGACATTGCTCAGTAGAGAGCCAAGCTGGCGGACAATCACAATCACAGAATCGTCATCATCACGATCACCAAGAGAATACTGTCGCAAAGCCGTCAGAGAGTTGAGAGAGAGGGGTTCGAATGCAGCTAAGAGCTGTCCCATGACCGACTGGAATCGACGTTGTACGATGGGCGACTCGAAGTATCCTTCAAGAGCTTGTTTGTACAAGTCGTATAACGGGCCTAGTTTTTGACCTATCTCCTCATGATCCGCAGAAAGCTTCAAAAGAGCACGTATACAATCATTCTTGGTGAGTCCACTTGGAGGGCGATTGATGTACCCGCATGCAACCGCAGCCCACTGGAACAGGCCCTCCGCTTTCTCTGTCAGCTTATTGCCATGCTTTTGAAATGTGTCCAGGGGGAGCTTTTCCTTAAGATAGATGAGAATATCACCCTTTGTTCTAGCAGCCAGCTTGGAGTCATCCATGTGTATAATTTCGTACGGCTTTCCGAACGCATTGGCGAACGGAAGCATAATGTCAGCCTCCGGCCTTGAGGTGATAAGAATGCGAAAGTTTGGTGGGAGTTTAGTGAGGTGTTCAGCAAGAAAAGTGTGTAACCCATCTCCGCCAGTTGCATCCGCACTCTCATCTAAAGCATCGATGATGATAAGAATAGGACCAACGGTGTGCACGTCCTTGAGCGGTTGTAGGAGTAGGGATTCAAAAAGCGTATGATAGTCTTTCGCAGCTCGAAGAGGCTTATTGTCTCTAATTACCTTTCCCAAAGCGGTTTTAAATGAAGGATAGCGGTTGGATAGATCGTGAAGAATGGTTGTGAAGAGGAAATAATCCTCGTGTTTGGATCGCTCCACTCGAAGAAAGATGAAGTATGAACTGAGACGGTTCATGACTCGAAAGCGCCGAGCAATCTCATGGGCAATAGACGACTTTCCCGTACCCGCCCTCCCGAAGAGAACAAGTACGCGCTTGGAACCAGGATCATCCACCCATTTAACGATGTAGTCCAAGAAGTCTGTGCGTGTCCCCCAAAGATAATCTCTCTTGATGCCGGAATGCTTATAAGGAATTTCGCCCATTTTTTCATCGAGGTCTGCGTGTCCGTTGTCAGATCGATGATCCTCAAAGCGATCAGGACCACATACCGAGATCTGAGATTTGCTTCGACAACGTATCCACATGGTCCAGAATTTGAAGTACTTTTATTTCTGTGGCAATGGTAGCATGATCCAAGAAAGCTTTTCGGAGTTCGGCAAGCTTGTCACAAAGCCTAGTTATTTTATTGTCGTCTGGGCCACCGATATTCTTCAGCCACCGCTTCCCTGCAAATCACCTATTTACAATGACCAATGAAACAGAAGTCGACGACGTACAGAATTGCATGTCCTGTGCGTACGACTGGATAAAGTCGCCGCAATGACAGACGTGCTGCAGCATGAGTTTAAGAATATCTGCTTGCTTGCTATGCGATTCGATATTTTTCAAAGGACCTGCCTCTTCCGTAATATCAAACGCATCATGTATAGCTGTAAGTAGGGCTTGGATGTTTTCGTCACGCTGGACCTGGCTCAGAAAAGTCTGATCCGAATGAACAAAGGATCAGCGTTTTCATCTGACAATGAAGTGATCGGGTCCACCTGGGGAATCATTGAGAGTACACCCCATGCCATCTTCGCGTATGGGTTGAGCTAACAAGCGGAAGTCAGCCCAATCAAGAATAGATACAAAAGAGTAATAGACGTACTGCTGCAACTGTGCTTAGCGTGTCCATCACCCACTTGACTCTTCCAACAGCACTTTCCCAGGTAGCATAAAGGTTCATCTTCCCCATAGCGTCGTCGGCGCCACGGAGAGCATTCTCAAAGTTCACTGACAATTTGGTCGTTAAGTAGAGTGTTACCGGCTGCGCAGTACCGGCATTACTGAGAGCGAAAGAAATTTCTACGCATGGATAGTCAGTTCTTTAAACGAGCAGAGGTTCTAATCAAAGACGAACCACTTTGGGATTCCAGAGGTATCTCATGGGTTCCGATAAGGCAGTCTTTGCCTACTATGCTTTGCCTGGCATAAAGAGATAAAGTAATACGCGAGGACGGAAGTACAGCACTGCAGCGGTCTCTCAGTTGAAGAATTGGATTGCAAAAAGAGGGTTGTCGTACAAGGCGTCGAGTCTCTCGTTCCACTCCACGGCCTGTTCCACAATACCAATAGATGCTGTCTTCTTTGTTATCGTTCCATCAGTCACAGTAACATAAAACCGCCTCTTCTTGCCCCACAGGGTCTTGAGACGAGGAAGCTTGTGCGCTCGGAGGACTGACAGGACGGAAATAGATTTGAGAGTGGATCATCAAGTTAGGATTCAGGAGCTTACCAGTAACCTCGAGCCAGGAATTGTCTGGCTGAAGCCCGATTTGAGCGCTGAGCGAAAAAAGGTTTGAGATTCGAGTTACAACATGGCGGGATTGATGCACCTTATTGCAGTTGGAAAACCAGAGCTTGAGAAAGGGGTCAGCAACAAGACACATCACATGCTTATGACATTCACAGTTGGCAGAGGTTTCCATCTCTTTCATCAGCCATGTTGGCTATACAGTTGCTATACAGGCGTCTTTGCAGATTGATTAAGCGCTGAGAATAAGACTCGCATGGAGTTCAATGGGACTGTTCGGCAACTTACTTAAGAGTTGGCTCTATTTATAGATCCTAAATTTACTTGTCTTAAGAATCGTTATCCAATTGTACTTTACTTGGAGGCCACTTTCAACGACAAATAGAATCTTCACTCCGAACTCGGCAACCATTCTTCCTTCACGCTCCAAATAAACACCTGGCCCAGAGGAGACAAAAAGCCCTACACAAAGTTCAGAAATCAGATAGCGAGGGTGAAAAAGATGGGTGCTAATGCTATTAGCGGAGGAATACAGATGAGTGGTGAACACAAAAGCAGTTTCTATTGCTATCGCATTGTCCACAACCACAACTACAACAGCATCAGCTGCAATAGCCAACGATTGTCCAAATCGGCCCCTCCCATCCTCCAAAGCCCTCACACTGTCTGCAGGTTCTAATCCGTACAGCCCGTCGCCAACCCTTCCATGCTCCCTATTGAGGCTCATGTCTCTCGCGGACCAGCAGCTGCGTCTCAGAGGAAGCTTTACATTATCTTGGAACAAGCTTGTTTGGAAGTCCCTGGGGTGGCAGCAAAAGCATTCCGGGGCCTAGAGACAGCGATAGAGGAAGAGGGAAGGACAGTGGCGAAGCCAAGTATACCCTATTGAATTGCGATGATCACCAAGGCATTCTACCTAAGACGAGTAGAGATATCGCGGATGCGAGACCGGATATCACGCGTCAGGTAGTCTTTTTTCGAGACTTTTTCTGTCATCCATCGATCCATCATCGTTATTGACGATGCTCCATTTTTTCTACTCCTAGTGCATCCTACCACTCCTCGATTCGCCACTGAAATAAAGCTACAAGTCTACATCCATACAGCCCGCGTGAGTGCTCATCGAGTTGAATCCGCATGTTTGCATTCCGAGACCATTCAAGCGATTCAGTGGACTCATGGGTTTGTTTCATTCTTGATCTATCCATCATCTGAACTCTTATAATATCTTTTTTTACTTCAGTCCAACTCCTTCACAAACTTTCCATTAGAGGCATGAACGGCCCAGAAAATTTGCTAAAAGTGATCAAAGTGAATTTATTTTTATACCTTTTCGTTCTCTTCTTTTGATCCGCAATCGCAGAACCCAGTTATAGATCACCTTACTCCGAACACAATCAAAATAAGTATGTTTCTCTTCCCCCCCGCCCTTCGATTTTTCACTTGAACTTTCGTTTGCACCCCAGGTCTCTCCGGAGACTCGCCAACTCAACGTCTGTCTAAATACCTGCCCACGTTACCCACAATGCACAATCTCGCTGTTTTTGTCGGTGCCATGGCACGAGGCCGGGACGACTTTGCAGATGCCTATGTGATGAGAAGATTAGTATCAGTGAATACACTTTGAGTGCCGGTGTGGCTTGTGGGAAGGTATTTATATTTATTTTTCATTTGCCGTCGTGGATAGTGCTGACCATCTTATTAAAATTTCTTTATTAGTTTTGTTGTGCGTTGGAAGAACTCTGGGACATCGTCTGAGGGTAATAATCATTTATTGCCTATCTTTCTCATCTGTGTTGTATTTTGGCTTCTTCAAACTCGTTTCTTATACTCGTAAACGGTTTTTTTTCAAAAAAGTCTTGCTTCATCGCAATATTCAGTCCCAGCCCACATGTGCACTTCAACTCGCAGGGAAAAAAAACCCATAATGCATGGCACGTTTTTCCGCCCCCCTTCTTGTACTTCCCTCCTTGATTTTTTATACCGCAAACGACCTGCATTGTTGTCACTCTATTTATTTTATTTATTTATTTTTTATTACCTCGAAAACTATATGTACATATACCACATCCCCTTTATTTTTTACTATCAATTACTTTCGTAGGCAACTCTATGTCCATGTACCACTATCATTGATCCACTCCCTATCCTTTCATCATCACCATACCTCTCCTCGCATCTAGCTGGCTGGCTGGTTGAATGAATAAAAATATGTGTTGCATTTTGTGATATCTACGCATTATCAAGTTTGAATAGTGCAACCGATTCACCACTCCAGGCTGATTATGTTTCGGGGTATAGGTATAATCGGTGAGATACCTCTGCCCCGAGTAAGATGAAATTGATAGAGTGGGCCATTGCATTGCAAGTCCGCTTTTTGTCATCTTTTGTATCACAATTTTACTACTACTATACATTATATGACTGTGAACAGCCATACAATGCAGCAAATGGTTAAGACAAGAGCGTTGAGAGCAACCAATGCGAGTATTGCTGGAACGAATTTGGCAATCGTTTCAAGTGCATGCGAAGTATCGACTGAGAGGTTGAAATGGCAGCTACTGAAAGACCAGTATAGGTAATATTTATGTTAGGCAGGGCTTACCATATATGGCATATCAACCGTTTGTAATGAACTTAGAGTTCCGTCATGCCTCAGAGTCATAAACAGTTCTACCTCTTGTTCAAGGAAGGACTCGTATATACCATGCGGATGCAATAATGGCCCACGCCTGCAAGTCGCGGCGGGGACATCAATGACCGGTCGTCAGTATATACGAAGAGGATACGACATGAATATTTGAATAGTAAGATGGACGAGCCTGAGAGGCGAAAGTGGGGTCAGACTCTTATCTGTGCTACTCAATGTAATGTCATGACGTCCATGTGGCAAGTAACATTTAAGGCAGCCTCAGGCGCCTAACTTAGGGTCTGTCTACCTTCAACACTGTTTCGCGCTTACAACAGTTTTGTCTTGCAGACGCGCTCTGCCAATCTATCCATCTCTCCAATATCCACAATGGCCACCTCTGAACATACTGACGAAGTTGAAATCACAGCCTCCGTCGCCCACAGTCAAGAACAACCACCGCTCGAACCCGCAACCGTAAACGCCGCACAGCAGGGAGCTTCAATTCCGGTTCTAGATACCTCGGGTATAACTACCCCCAAGCCAAAGAGGCTGTCGACCAGTGAAACCTTGGGTACGTTCTGCGATTATTATGCTTCGATTCAGAGCCTGATCTTGAATGGTTGACATCCTCAGTGAATGTTTCCTGTCCCAAGAAGCACGAAGGACCTTCAGAAAGTACGATTCAATACACCCCACACCAACAACCACCCCAGAACCTAATAACTCCGTACCTTGAATCCATGCCAAGCGTGGTACAAGGAACAGAGGGTATAGCCATGACATCTGAACGCAGCTCAACGCCTGGAACGAGCAATGTGTCAATCCCCGAAGAGACTGCGTCGCAGCAACCAGCGTCACCAGAAATTACTGGGGAATTGTACGACAATGCGAACATTCTTTCATCAACTGTATTCGCTGATATACAATCCAGTCGAAAAGGTTTACTGAAGGGTAAGGCTTGGTTTCGTTTTGCATTTTCTGCCCTCACCCTGCGACTTAGATATTATCCTTGAATGTTCGCTGCCTGATCACTTCAATGATGAGCTGGAGCTGGTCTTTGTGCTGAGCGGTAACATCGAGACCTTGCGCCTCACGAGGATCTCTCCCACAAAATGGAAAGCCATTGGGAATATCAACTTGTGGGTCATTTTCTAAAAAGGGTTTTCTGATAAAACACCGGCTAATGCAACAAAATCCAGTGATCGCAATGCTGGTTATATGTCAGTGGCCGTTCACTCGGAGGAAGGGGGTGATGAAGCTTTCCTTGTATTCACTGCGGAGGAAATTTACACCATGGCGTGTACAGAGAAAGGTACGCCCAAGCCAGTCGTTCGTCCCCTCTACATCCGCTTAAAATGGTTGCGTTTGTAGAGACTCCAGCGGAACGTGTGTTTCTAGTGGTGAAACAGGACAATCCCATAGGAGTCAAGATGACTTTTACATTGTGTACGTGAGGTTGACTGCCTTCACATCCATTTATTGACCCATTTGTAGCTTCTAGTTCGACCCTTTTGTCAGGATTTATGGACGCTGCCACAAGGCTAAATGCTCTGCAGGCACAGCTTGTCATTTTGCATATTGTCACGACATTCCAGCGCCGCTTCGAAGAGACAGGAAATGTCGACGACATTACTCAAGTAATTTCCCTTTATGAAAGGGCACTGGCAATTTCCTTGATTCCCCCTGGCCTTCCTGTCAATCCCACCATTTCCTATGACCTCGGGAATTCATACGCACATCGCTTCGAATGCACCAGGAACCTCCAGGATCTTGAACGTGCCATATCCCACCACCAGAGTGCTGTCGAATCCACTCCTTCTGGCCATGCTAACCAGTTAAACGAACTTGGAACTTTGTACTTACGTCGCTTCGAATGCGCCGGCGACTTCCAGGATATTGACCGTGCCATATCCCACCTCCAAAGTGTTGTTGGATCCACTCCTTCTGAGCATGCTGGCCTTCCAAGAATCTTCAACAACCTCGGATCTTCGTACTTATGTCATTTTAAGCGCACCGGCGACCTCCATGATATTGACCATGCTATATCCCTCTACCAGACTGCAGTCAAAACCACTCCTTCCGGCCATGATGATCTTCCAGATCGGTTTGGTGGCCTTGGGGCTTCGTACTATTGTCGCTATAAATGCACCGGCGACCTCCAGGATATTGACTGTGCTATATCTCACCAACAGAGTGCTGTCGAATCCACTCCTTCCGGCCATGCTAACCTTTCGAGGCGGTTGAACAACCTTGGAAATTTGTACATACATCGCTTCAAACACACTGGAAACCTCGATGATATTGGCTGTGCCATATCCCACCACCAGACTGCTGTTGAAACCACTCCTTCTGGCCATGCTGACCTTCCAAGTCGCTTTACCAGCCTTGGACGTTCGTATTTACATCGCATTGAACGCACCGGTGACCTCCAGGATATTGACCGTGCCATATCCCACCATCAAACTGCCGTTGAAACCACTCCTCCTGGCCATGCTGACCTTCCAAGTCGCTTCAATGACCTTGGAACTTCATACTCATGTCGCTTTGAACACACTGGTGACCTCCAGGATATTGACCGTGCTATTTCCTACCACCAAACTGCTGTCAAATCCATTCCTTCTGACCGTGCTGACCTTGCAATCACCAACCTTGGAACATCATACTTGCGTCGCTTTGAATACACAGGCAACCTCTCAGATATTGATTGTGCCATATCTCACTACCAGACTGTTGCTGAATCCACTCCTTCTGGCAATGATAAATTTTTAAGTCGGTTCAACAACCTTGGAGCTTCATACTTACGTCGCTTCAGACACACCAGTGACCTCCAAGATATTGACCATGCCATATCCCACCTCCGGAGTGCTATTGAATCTACTCCTTCTGGCCATACTGACCTTCCAAGTTCATTCAACAACCTTGGAACTTCATATGCATGTCGCTTCGAACGCACTGGCGACCCCCAAGATATTGACTGTGCCATTTCCCACCATCACACTGCTGTTGAATCCACTGCTTCTGATCATGCTGAGCTTCCGACTTTCTACACCAACCTTGGGAGTTCGTACCTCCGTCGCTTCCATCGCATGCGCAACATCCAGGATATTGACCATGCTATATCCCACCATCAGAGTGCTGTCAAATCCACTCCTTCTGGCCATGCTAATCTTCCGAGTTGGCTCAACAATCTTGGAAATTCGTACTCATATCGCTTCGAACACACCGGCGATCTCCAGGATATTGACTATGCCATATCCAACTACCAGACTGCTATTGAATCCACTCCCCCTGACCATGCTGACATTCCAGGTCGCTTCAATAATCTTGGACGTTTGTACTTCCGTCGCTTTGAACGGGATCATTATTTCCCTGATGTCCAAAATAGCATTGCTTCATATCGTCAGGCCGCAGCAGCAAATGGCACCCCATATATTCGTCTGGACTCTGCCGACCTTGCAGCCGAGCTATCCTCGATTTATGATGAGTCTCACTGCTTGACCGACTTTGCTCTTGCCATAAGTCTTCTCTCAGAGGTTGCTGGGTTGGAACAAACGATCCATCGCCGTCATGCTAACCTTCATGGCCGTTCTGATCTTGTGGGATCTGCTGTGGCTACCGCCCTCCATTTCAACAAAGCTGATCTTGCTCTTGAATGGCTTGAGCAAGGCCGCTGCTTGGTGTGGAATCAGCTCCATCAACTCCGGTCACCGATTGGTAATCTGCGCGTTAAGAATCCACCCTTGGCTGATCGCTTCATAAAGGTTGCAAGTGCTTTAGAGTCCTATGGAACGCGTTCGATTCTGTCCATTCCTCCTTCTGATGCAACACTTGCAGGAGACATTCGTATTCAGAATGACGCTCGAAATCATTCCCTCCATGCTGCAGAGTATAAACAACTTCTCAAAGAGATTCGGGATCTTCCAGGTTTCCATGACTTTCTTCAACCACCTAAAGCCAGTGACCTCCTCTCCTCAATACCTTCTGATGGTCCAGTCATCATATTCAACATTAATGATACCCGATGCGATGCTTTGGCTCTTGTATCTGCCATTGAGGAGCCTATACATATCCCTCTGAAGGAATTCAGTCTCACGCAAGCAAAGCAACTGCAGGAGACCCTTCAATTTGGCCCACTCAGAAATCGGGAGGTGGAAGATCTTGATCGCATGCCTCAGCGTATTGGCCTTTATCCATCATCCATATCTACTGTTCTAAAAGAACTTTGGTACAAAGTCGTCCAACCAATTTTTGAAGCGCTTGGATACTCTGTAAGGTGCTGTTGATTGTCGACTTATTTGTACTGACTTTTTTCGTAGTCCCCTCCCGATTTTTTGGATCGCCGCCGTATATGGTGGTGCCCGACCGGCCCACTAGCATTTCTTCCACTTCACGCAGCTGGGATATATGGCTCAGCGTATCAGAGAGGATCGTGCGTTTCTGATTTTGTGGTTTCGTCATATACGCCAACCGTCCGCTCCGTTAACGATAAATTCGTTGCGTCATCCACCTATTCAAGATGTTCCAGCCTTGTCCTTGTCAGCCAACCAAACGCTCCATGCCTTCCCCCAATACCCTGGGCCAAAAAAGAGACACAAGACCTCGAAGCGTTGATGAAAGAAACCGTCGACACTCTGTTGTTGGAGGACTCCACGGCAACTAGAGAGAAGGTCAAGGAGGCAATGATGTCCTGCAGTTGGGCTCACTTTGCTTGCCACGGAGTGCAAGATGTAAGCCAGCCTCTCGAGAGCGGCCTATGTGTATACGACGGCCGCTTGGAGCTGCTCGAGATCATGAAGCAGACAATCCCAAACCCGGACTTGGCTTTCCTTTCAGCGTGCCAGACAAGCAAAGGGGACCTCAAATTATCGGAGGAAGTTGTCCACCTCACTGCTGGTATGCTTGCTGTTGGTTATCGTGGTGTCGTTGGTACGATGTGGAGTATTTCCGATAGGCATGGGCCAGAGTTCGCGATGGAGTTCTATAAATATTTGCTTAGTGAGAAGGGATTCAAGGGATTGGACAGTACTCGGGCGTCCTACGCATTGGATCACGCCACGAGGAAGGTTCGGGAGAGGCTTGGAGAGATGACGCTGCATTGTTGAAATGGGTTCCATATGTGCACTTCGGCTACTGATATCTTTCTTTGTTTCGACATGAAATTTGGGTGATTTCGTTACATGGCCGCGTAGACGCGTATGCGTAATAATTACTAATATATATACCAGCCATTCTAGATATACACACTACTATACGCAACTTAAGTACATTTTACTGGGCTTGAAACTCTCAAGCAACTTCAACAGATCCAAAAGAATTGCTCAGATCTAAGAATGGCAAGGGCGACAGAGGGCGACTCGCCGAGCCGAGATCAAATGAGGCCAGCTCGTAAAATGCTGAGTACTTCACCAATTCGGATAATGTTTCATCTTTTTCTTCACACAAATGTTCTATTTTTGTGTCTATTTCAAAATTTAGTTGAACATTATTCTTTTCTGCAACAATCAATGTTCCATTATTCAGGTCTTCTAACATCATTATTGTATTTTTCATGTGACTTTGCCAATGTCATAATCACAATATATTTCACACCCTATATTCAAACAAGTGTTGCTTGCTCAATTCTTAAAGTAATGACTTGAAATTTTGTAGATAATCTTATATATGCATTATGTTGGTGCTCAGACCACCAAAAGCTCCATTTTTATTTTTATTTATTTTCCAACTTTTTACATCCTGACTACATGTACTTACCATGGTCATATGCTTTCTGTATGAGTTTAAATGTCATGGAAGGCCTGAAAAATTTCATGTATATTCTATAGTATGTAAAACAAGTGTATGAATATTTTCAGGACAATCAAAGCTATGGCTGGATGTCAATATGCAATTTAATTAAATATAAACATTTAATTTTAATAAAAACTGTTAAATAAAATTACAGATTGACATCCTTGCAGAGCTCTGATTGTCCTGAAAATATCTATGCATCTTTTTTACATACCACAGAGTGTACATGAATTTTTTCAGGCCTTCAATCACATTTAAACAAGTGATGCCAAAGTTCAGTTCTGAACCAGTGCAAGAACCGAGAACTGAAAGAACCGAACCGTCGGTTCAGGTTCAGTTCAGTTCGGTCCAAGGATCTTGGACCATTGGTCCAGTTCTTGGTTCTCATATTTCTAAGATTTTGAGAACCAGGTTTGAACCGGTTTGAACCGAACTTTGTGTAGATTTTTTCTTCTTAATTTTTCTGCAGAGAATTGAATTTATAATCTATAAAGTATTGTTAGGCGCCCGACCCAATGTTTTGGATTTCAGAGTTTGAAAAATCTGCTTCAAACAACTCCCACTATCGATGCTAACAACACCACAACCACACCAACAACACCAACAACTCCCCACTGGGGGAGTTATTTTTGGTAGGTTTTTGATTAAATTAATGTACTATGACAGCACACAGGGATGACAACACGGGCACGGACAACAATGTCGAGCACAACGATGATGAGCACCGGTACTACCTTGAAGTTTTTTTTAAAAAAATTTAAATTTAAATCTAATATAAACTACTACAGTATAAACTATTACAGACAAATGATGAATGATGATTGCCAACAATGAACAAACATAAACAAATGACAACAAACAAACAAACCAAAGACAATGAATGGATGAATGAAAGAACAACAACAATGGACAAATGGATGGCAACTATCAAGTCATAAAAGGCCTTCAAAAGATGTTTCAGCATAGGGAAAGGTCAGTACAGCTCAAAACAACAATTGATAATAACCTTATCTCATTGTCCAATGATAGGACTGAAAATTGAATACCTATGGATTATTCATTTTTCATAATATTATTCTTCAATTGAATCAAAAAGATCAATAAACCAACCATGAATTTCTTTCCTTCTCAAGTTTAAGTGATTCAAATGACCATGAAAGACCGATGGAAATATGTATTTACTCTTTGTTATAATTCATTCTCAGACATTCCTACTGACTACTACAATACAGTACAGAACAAAAACCTACAGTACAGAACAAAAACCTACTATTTAGGAACAAAATACTACAGTATACAAAGTACTACAGTATACAAAGTACTACAGTATTTACAGTGTTTACAGTGTTTTTACAGTGTTTACAAAGTGACAAAGTCCTTGAAATAACTACAAATGACTATCAACATCTGAACTATCAATGAAATCTAACGTTCAACAAGTAAACTGGTAATACCTAAAAACATACCAATATCAGACTTGAAAAACATCACAATAAATTGTCATACTATTAATCTAGTTAGATCTAGTATCAATAGACGACTAAATTGTAAGTTCTGAAACGTTAAAGGTCAAATTAGTTGTTCACATCAGTTGTGAAAACTGGGAATGTGATAGTTAAACATCTAA